>JAVTVY010020784.1:0-71434 GCA_036873755.1 Hanleya hanleyi
CCAAATGCAGAAAACACGCATTCAAAGTTTGAACAATAACATTTTAAACTTTAATAAAAGTGTTCACAACTTTAACACGCGTATTCAATCGGACGCCGACGTGTTCTGAGAAGAATACGTCGGCGTTTGATTTATTTACGGTGATGAATGAATAGATTTCAGAAAATACGTAACTCGTTTTGGTGAGTTCATTTATTGCAAAGTGAGCAAAAATTGATAACGGGTCTAAAATCTTCTCGCTGGGGCTATTAGAACCATAAAGACAACAGAAAAAATCTGTAATATAAGATAGGCTATCTTGATTCCAAGCCCAATCTTGATTAGATGGCCATATACTAGTATCCTTCCAGCAGGTATGGATAGGATTATTTCAATTCCACTGATAACTCACAAAATAATAGTATTAACAACGGGAATATCTTAACGTAACGTATTAGTAGTATAGAGGAAGAGAGACAAGGTTGCTCCCATATAATTCAGCGTTAAACTCATACGCATTTGCGTACACTTCGCCATCCATAAAATGGCTTACGAATCGTGTGTCGCCATTTTTGTGGAGCGATATCCGATACTTTATCGTATACTGATCGGTCTTCTCCGGCGGAGAACAGACTCGAGAAATTACAGGCTTTTCATACTACTTCCGAAATCTATCTTGTCTGAGCTTACAAAAGATACAGATATGAATAACTCCCGTATCATCCAAGAGGAGTTTTAGATCTGTAAATTTTGAACAAGTAGGATAGCACATGACTCGAAAATGGGGCGTTCCAGAAGATGGGAACGGGAGATGAGGGGAGGGGTCTCAAAGATCAGAAAGCGCTCACCAAGGGCCCAAGAACATGAAATGTACAATCACATACTTTAACATGTATGTGTACATCTGTTTCCATTGACCGGTGGCCAGGATCGTATCATCTATCTCACAGAGAAGAACTGGGGTTAGTGGGAGAGGGGACATTTAACGCCAACAAAAACTCCAGGATAGCTCATATGAAAGATGGATCCGTACAGCACGGAAGTGTAGAGACTCTACATGGGACCCGGGAAACAGTGTAATGGATCGGGAGACGGCTTAAACTCATGCAACTCTTGTCAATGCTATACCGTTTATGGGAACAAATGATTCCAAATAATAAACAATATTGTATATGACATTCGATAAACATATTACCGATGTAGATTGCTTGATCAACTCAACCAATCAGTATAAATGCTTCGATATTCCACCAATTCGATTTCTGTTGGCAAAGCGTTGTGCCTTTTAGCAACTGCTAATGCCACAATTGTCGCAATGACGACAATTGTGTCATTAGCAGTTGTCAGGTCGCCAGCCAATGTCACAACTGCGACAATAGCGGTTGACTCTGCGTGCAAAGTCGCCTGCTAATGACACAATTACGACATTAGTTGGCTACCTGACAACTGCTAATGACACCATTGTCGACAATTGTGGCATTAGTAGTTGCTAAAGGGCCTCGTATATAGGACGTAGAATACAAAAGCCCGAAATAAAGTGGAAGAATCAATGCTTGAAGAAGTCGAAAAGGAGAGTGAGCAAATGTGATATCGAAGTGGAGAATGTTAACAATTTTTTTACTGGCACTTAATATGCATAAGAGCGCGGAGCCTGGCCCAATTGGCGAGCACAGGGCGAGCACATTGTCTCACCAAGAGTGCGGTCATGTGAATTCGTTCTACCTGCAGCTTGACAACTACAGACGTGTTCTATGCAGTTCTATATGTGTTTTCAATAAAGGCTGCACAACGCCTTTCACCTTAATGAAATGTATGTGTGTTTTGTTTATAGGTGGGGGTAAAAATATGGTATAACGTAGCTATAACCATTTATTTCAGTTATATCACGACGGATCGAACAAGAAGAGGAGATGCAACAGAATTCTAAGATGAAGTATTTGATTCACTTGTTGATAAGGACACGCTGGGAATTTTGCAGTTGTACAATCCTCGATCAGACCCGATCTGGACTACAGTGTGTCCCGTATATACAAGTATATTAAGGACATAAAGATGTCTTGATTGGACAATAATTGGACAATAATCATAGGTTATGCTAAACTTAAGAAAGACAGCACTACGTCGAGATTCTAACTTTGACATTGCCCATTTTAAAATGGGCCATATTCAACATTGGACTGTAGCATTACGATTTGTGATTCGGAAAGTCAAAAGGGACCATGACAGCCTAACAAATATCGGAACTGGGTTCCAATGTAAGATGTTGTGTGGACTACAAGCGGTTGAATGAGATCAAGTTAACAGATACCCACACTGCACGCTTGGTTCGTAACGACGGTGGATCCAATTGGTTCCAGACAAACAACTGTGACAACACAGGACAACTAGAAATCCGTCCACTATACCACAAAAATACATCAGATTCCTCGTGCAAAGTCCAGTCTGATATTCGCTTTTCAGTTTCACAATAAATGACTCCGAATATAACATTCTGTATCTACTTCAGGGGAATAAAAGTTTAGCTTTACCTCGTCTGCCCGAGGGCTTGTTTCTCCCACCTTATAAGTTCAGAGATACAGAAGAACAAATACTGGAAAGACGATGAAGGAGAAGGTTAAACAATGTGTACTCACAGTCAGAATGATTGGCCTGTTTATGACGAACATTTTTGCTGCAGTCAAAAATACTACTTGTTAATACTACTACTTGTTAGCTTGCTCAGAAACATATTAATCTAAGAAATAGACGTGGAACAAATTTATTGGCGAAACGGAAGCGATAAACTAATATATGAAATAGAAGCGAAACATATTCTACGGAACAGAAACGAATCATATCAACGTAGGAAAATCCTCCCCTTACAGAAAGAGAAACATGCTCATCCACATCAGTAAAACCGGGCTGGCAGATTTTGAACTCTCTCTTTATTTAGTTGCAGTTTGCCGATAACCGATTCTATACGTTAGATGCCAACGTTCAGTTGTTTTTTGTCTTTGTGGTCATTTTATTGGTGTTCTTTAAGAAATTTGATGATCCGGGAAACGAATACAACTAATTTTCAAATATGTGTCTAGTTTCAAGACATTATTACCGCATTATTGGTGGCTGTTGACGACGCGTGGGTCTTTGAGGTAGTTTGGATGAGATCACAGAAGTTGGAATCACAGAGAAGCCTAGGTGGAGATTTTGCTAGAATATTTGTCTTCTCCCATCTTCGCTGAACAAATTATCTTGAACAATCAGTATTTTAAATGACATGTTTTCCCCAAACAAATTAGCAAATCAGCATCGTCCAAAATGAGTTGTACCCAATGACATAAGAATTATGCGGAAGCTACAAATTAACTATTGATTCTTTCGCTAACTCGGTGCACGGAAATGACTAAGTATATTGAACTGAACAAAACAATTATCCACGGAAGACAATGTTACCTCGAACTGTCTCTGGCTGGTTAGGGTACGGACTTTGATGCTGTAGATATCGAACAACGGGGCGTGAGCCTGCAAACAGAAAAGGATATTGAAAAGTCAAAGCTGATGCATTCGATTACTAAAATAGACATAGACGAGGATGAATCGCATGCGCAAACAATAGATTGGAGGATAACATTTTCTAATTGGCTGAATTACAGCCAGTTGGGAAACTTGTACAAGTCACGTTTTTATTGTGTCTGTTTTTATTGGTGTGGTATAATTAGTCCCTGAATTAGTTTGACACAGACGATTCAATGGCCAAGTGTCAACAACACCGTATGGATAATCAACAATCTCAAGCCCAGGAGCTAATTATTTCCTGCCCGTATATAGAACACCAGCTGCTTTGTTGTTAAAGGAAAATATTCCAGACTTTACTCGCCTTTGTTCAATTCACGTCACAGTACACACACTGCAATTCTCTGTTATGTTATGGTCACTTCTTTATGTGATACCCCATTGTTGCTCAAGTCTATATTTCGCTAGGGCTTTGGGAGGACGTTTTGAGGTAATTGAGCTTGAGACTATTCTAAGACTCTCACCCAAGCTTAATTAACTCCTCCATCTTCTTAGTAGACATAAAAGTCAACTGCTGCTAGGAATTACAACACATCTAAGGGAAATGGAAAGAGGTGCAGACATACTGACAGAGCCACATGACTTCACAGTATAGTCTTCTGGTTAACCTATTCTAAAGCACATAGTACCAAGAATCTAACGATTCGTGATATGTGTTGTATCTCAGGGACGCTTTTATTGTACCTGTTCATGTGGAATCTTGGATGACATGACCACACGGCCCCTTGCCCCGGCATAAGCGGTATTAGATATAAATCTAGAGAGCTATGGTCTTTAGAAAATGGTCAATAAACAGCACAAATTGCTTCACTGCCATAGCTACATGTGATGCAGATTTCCGTGACGACAGCAAGACATCACTATGTTCTTTTGTAAAATTCTTATCGCCGACAAATACGTTTGTTTGACTATGTCTCACCCAAGTCGATAAAATATCATCCTCTGTGCATCTGAGTTCTAAACTTGAAATATCACGACACCACCAGATCAACATCAGTCCCATCAAACGCAATGAAAGGAAAGACAAAGGGACAGTTATCAGGATTAAGGGAGAAGAACTCTTAACTCCGTGTTGACTACACCCCTCCCGTTACGATTGCTGATAAGCGAGTAGATGAGATATTATTATAATTACTCGGGTTGACTCATGCAATCATAGTACCAAGTTTAATCAGCAAGACTGGGGAGAACATGCTTCGTTACTGACGGTGTTTGCTGGGTATAAAGATGACAACATGTTTCTCTTCGTGATGTATTTCAACTACTACAAGTACACCAGGCACTATGACACGATATGATAGTAGAGGCCAAATCATTCTTCTGACTACAACAAAGGGTATGGTTGCAGCGGATTTACCTTGATACTGAGGGTCGTATGCACCATAGCCATACAAAACGTTATGGCCATAATAAACTATCCATATATAACAATAGGCACCACTTTTTCGAAGGCTGTCCACATATCAGGGTCTAGGGTGAAGCTTAGCGCAGGGTCCTGGTCAGCTTTGTTTTTCTGGTATGATTAGTTCCATTTTTATTCTCTTGCGATAATACGCGTTTTACCCTTGTTAGAGTGATGGGAAAGGACGCCCACGTAGTGACACGGTGACATATGTCCATGGTTTCTCGTACAGAACGTATAGTTTTGTTATTTAATCTTATCATAATTTTGGCAAACATCTCTGTTTGTGTATTCGGTCCTACATGTAGCTCTGGTACATGTATAGCCTTGTTCTGTACTACGTGAGAACAACGCCATGGCTGCAAACCAATCACCAGATCGAGCTGTTGGGAAAGTGCCGTACGGGCAATATTTGCGTAACCAATTGATCATAACCAATACAATAATTCGATTCTATGTCCACTTACCTTCCATAAAACACTTTGTTTATCAGCGACTGTCCATTTTTAGTTTTGCAAGACGTCTAAACTCGGACGAGGGGGGTAAAACTGTCCACATCGCCGTTGTGCGTGTAGTGTTATCGCGAGTTGTTGTGGTGTGTAATCAGCGTTCTGATCGATGTAAAGATGGCGGTGATGTGGACAGTTTTTTGAGAGGAAAAGTGGACAAAACTAATTAATTTCACATCAGATTATATTTCACTAATTTATCATGCAGCTTTCTTGCGAAGAAAACACACAAATAGAAATTTCGATGGAAAAACAATCGACCAAAAATGTCTTGTTGAAAATGACGTCACTGTGATTTCAGATGCATGCAAACTATTTCGTGATATTTAATCTGTCAGACAAAATACATACAGTGAGTATTACAATTGGATATCTTACGCCTTCGTTCATGGCCAAAAACTGAAAAGATGGGCAGGAATAGATAATTGTCCGTCCAGTAAATATAGTATCGCTTTCACATTTTATTTGCAAGCGATTGATTGCTACTCTTTTTGCATGTGAGAGTGAGTGATCATTCAGACAGAAGAAACGGCAGTTGTCAAGGGCAAAATATCCATCGGCCGAGAAGGAGCGGATTAAAAACTTATCTTTCAAATTCGCTAAACGACAGGAATCTACTAGAATCGATATTTCTTTCTTCATTTCGTTGGGATAATTGTTCGTGGTAAATAAGCCTACATAATTTGAACATTGGTGATTACATAGTGATTTGCACGGAAACTATTCGATTTTTATTTAGAGTAACTTACCTTACAGACCTTCACTCCAGAGGATCGTCTATGGTGTCAGATGGATCACTGTCGTTGTATTACTTCCACAGGCGAGCTTCTAAGTCTTTTTATAGCTGCTATCTGTAATGATCACGTGTGTGAAGGCTTCGCACAATTGCTGTGTTCCTAAGAGATAATCGTCCACGTAGTAGTAAAACCGCTGGTTCCTTATGATTGGGACTCTGAGGCTGATGACGTCACTTCAAGAGTTATCTGCCCCTACATAAGACCCCAGTGACTTCCAATGTTAATCTGCGGGGAATGGATGTATGTGACAAGTATTGGGGTGGTCATTTTTTTTCTTGTGGATTTTACTATGGGTTGTGGCGCCTTGTTTTCTTTGTCTCGCTATGTAGAACACGATGAGAGGGGTCTCGATTTCATGGGTTGAATTTCATTGAAAAGTTCAGTCAGGTCTGGGGTGGATTCTGGCGCACTGGACAATGGTATTCTCAATGGGGAACCACTCATGGATATTTGCGGTATGGGTGTGGCCCCTTGTTTCCTTCATCTCGAGCTGTAGAACACGATGGGAGGGGTCTTGAGGCCATGAGTTGTCTTTTGATGAAAAGTTCTGATGACGCATGCGCAGTAGTCAGGCAGATCGAGGTGAACGTTTCGGGGTCTAGGTGGACCCATAGTGGTCCGAATGGGTCGTGTGGGGTATCAGTTTGAAGCATTCGTGGGGGAGCATCCAGCTGCATGGGTGTGTGGTGGCAATATCGTACATCTGCGCATACGCAGGAGAAAAAGTGTATTTGAATGGACGATTTGGGAACGAAATGGACCAATAGTGGTCCGATTGACCGCGTGAGGTGTAATCGTGAAGTACTCGTGGGGGACCACTCAACTGGACCAGTGTTTCGTCTGTTTTCAGCATCCTGTGCATGTGCAGACAGGGAATTGTGGGGAAAATGCACTGATATGGACGTTTTTGGGGTCGAGGTGAACCCATAGTGGTCCGATTGGGCCGTGTGAGGTGTCATCGTTCAGCATTCGTGGGGGACCATTCGACAGGGATAATGTGTCGTCCATTTTCAGCATTCTGCAAATGCGCAGACAGGGAATTGTGGTGAAAGGATACTGGAATGAACCTTTTGGGGTCGGTGTGGACCCACAGTGGTCCGAATGGGTTGTGTGGGGTATCAGTTTGAAGCTCTCATGGGGTAGCGTCCAACTGGATTGGTGCGGAGTAAAAGTCGCAAAAGATAAAACACTGGTATACTACCCCGTTAATGCGTTTGACCAGAAGACTATACTGTGAAGTCACGTGGTTCTGTCAGTATGTCGGCACCCCTTCCCACTTCCCTTATATACGTTGTAATTTTTACCTGTATATGACGAGATTCTGCTGGTGGACGTTTCGTCCCCATGGCCCGCCTCCCTGTACAGACCTTTTGGTCTTTGATATATGTTGGCATCGTGGGAAGTTGATGCTGGGTCGACATCGGGCCTTACATTTTAAATGCCGTCATTTCCATCTGACGGAGATACAGCTCACCAATCCTTAGTGTACGAGTTGTCACAGCGACACAGCTTACCAATTACCAATATACGAGTTGTCAGAGTATTTCCATCATGCATGTAGCTCTCTAGATTTGTATCCAATACCGCTTATGCCGGTGCTAGGGGCCGTGTGGTAATGTCTTCCAAGTTGTCACATGAACAGGTACAATAAAAGCGTACCTGAGATACAACACATATGCTTTAGAATAGGTTGACCAGAAGACTATACTGTGAAGTCATGTGGCTCTGTTAGTATGTCGGCACCTCTTCCCACTTCTCTTATATGCGTTGTAACGATAAGGCGTTAGGGCTTTCAGATAGGGTGTTAAGGCGTTACTGTAAAACTCTCCACAAAGGTCAAAGAGCAAACATTCTGGGTTTCTGCTTTCTCTACTACTAAGGGGCAACTGGATTATTTCCCTTGACATTTACTACCGAGAAATTGAGAGACTACACTCTCTCTACAACAACAACAACAACAACAACAACAACAACATTCTCATTTCTATGGCTCACCAGGTGTCGGCTTATAGGCCTAAAGATTTTTTCTGTGAAAACATGCACCCACCCATAACTTGATCGGCCTGGAGGGCGCTTCACATGGATACCCTCCCCGATCCAGTACGCCCACTATTGCCCCCAAAACGTCCATTTCAATGTCCTTTCACCAGTCCAGTTGGACGCTACCCCATGAGATCTTCAAACTGATATCCCACACGACATTCGGACCATCATGGATCCATCTCGACCCCAAACGTCCATTCCAGTGCCTTTTCCCCACTATTCCCTGTCTGCGCATGCGGAGAATGTTGCAAATGGACGACACACTAGTCCAGTCGGATGGTCCCTCGAGAGAGCTTCACGGTGACGCCTCACGCGGCCCAATCGGACTAATATTGGTCCATCTCGGCCTCAAAACGTCCATTTTTTCTACTGCGCATGCGCAGATAGACGATATTGTCATCCCACACCCATCTAATGGAACGCTCCCCCACGAATGCTTCAAACTGATACCTCCCACGACCCAATCCGACCATTATGGGTCCACCTAGATCCCAAAACGTCCACCTCGACGAGCCTGCCTACTGCGCATGCGTCATCGAACTTTTCAGCAAAAGTCAACGCATGGCTTCGAGCTCCCATCGCGTTCTACAGCTCGAGATGAAGAAAACAATGGGTCACACCCCATACCGCACATGTCCACGAATGGGTTTCCCATTGGGACGTAGAAAATTAATGAAGTTTGGGAGGGCTTAAAGGAGAGTCTGTGATGGGGTGCGTAGGATTTTTTTTTATTTTGAAACTTGATAGTAGATCGGGGCTCACTGGGAGCATTTGAGCGTTAAAAGATTGTAAAAGTTGAACTTTTAATTTGTGCGAGAATGTCTCATATTACCGTGGCGATCATTATAAACTGATATACAAGCTGAAATGATCATTCAGTCCGGGATTTGCACTATAGACAATACTATTTTGCCCCGATAGCAGAAGGCGGTGCACAGACGAGAGCTGACCAAATGAGTTTTGGTCCGTCAATTGGATCGCTTTGCCTTCTCTTTAACATAAAAATTGTTTTTAATAGCTGATACCTGGACTATTTTCGACCTGAAGTTGCCAAACTTATCAAAAATATAAGCTTGGTGGTCTTTTCTGGGAATAGTGGCAAAGAGGTATTCATATTGATCATATTTACACCAGTTATCAAAGAGTGACTTCGCATCTAGTTAAATTTTATACCTTTTATGTTATCTTAATAAAGGAAGTAAAAAAAATTAAAGTGAGATGAACTTATCAATGATAAATCTTTGATAGTTATCCTTCTTTCATTTTGCCAGGCACAGATATAATAAAAAACAGAAAGAATACCAGCTACTTCATGTACCATAATCTACAATTTATATATTGTGTACACTTCAAATCTGATTGATTTCATCGTGTTGGCAAAATATTGTGTGGTATTTTTATAATGAAAAGAGAATAAACAAATATCTTCAATCATGTCAAAGCTAGACCTTTCCGGGTTACACTATCGCGGTATGTGTTTCTGACACAACAGGCATTCATGCCACAAGTTTTCAGGTGTGTTTGATGGTTGAAGTAATTCTGGGAAAAGAAATCCCACATCAGTTTATTGAGAGGCTTGAATGTTCTGGGGTATTGCTGTTGAAATTTGAATACCAACAGGTGAAGATCATCAGTATTATTCCATTGTCTTGAAGGTGCTTAACAGAGGTTTAACATCCATTTGAGAGTTTATATTGGTGGCCTCTGGTCGCGTTGAGCACGTAGTCTTTCAATAAAATTAATTTCACATGGATAAATCATTGTTCAAAGTTGTCCTTTCATACAGATTGTCGCTTAATGGAGGTGGTCGTAAGAGCAGGACTGTATTCGTCCTGTTATTATGTGATGAAACAAAGTGGTATACCCTTTCCAACGGAATTACTATTAATTCTAAACGAACAGTTAAATCGAACGAATCTCTTGCAGTATCAATATTCTCCCCACAATCAATCAGCTGGTCAGTAACCGATTCTAGAGAAGCTTTAAATTCATATTAGTATTCAATTTTCCACCATCTTCTCGAAACGTGCTAAAGACAATGGCATGTGATATGACGTATCACCCGTATTTGAATATGAAATTATTTTTGATAGAGAAAGAATAAACTGGTCGTCAGCCGGATTCGAACCCACGATCCAGGCCAAATGCACTGATGTTCCAACGACTGAACTATGATGGCCCATACGTATTATATCCATGGATTGTTCCTGTGTTGACCAAACTTCTCTCTTGGTGTTTGCAATATGCACAACTGGCTTATAATAAAGAAATGGTTATATGATTGCCCGTCATCAATCAATATGAAATCGAATAATATGAAATGAAGAGAGAAAGAACTGCTTTTTTTTCATTATGAACGATAATATCTGTGTTACCGATCTGATGAGTAATACACACGGAATGCCAGATTTGCTAGGCAGGCCCGCAGAATATATTGAGGCCTCGCCTTGCTTCAAGAGTACGCAAGCCTCTTACCCAGGAACTATAACAAATTCAGGTCAAATAAGGTTGGATGACGGAGGTGTTCTTTGTCGTATCCAGGAATTTATACTTTTAACATACCAGCTTTTTTACGTCTGGTACTTCCA
The DNA here is from genome assembly GCA_036873755.1 of Hanleya hanleyi. Lineage (NCBI taxonomy): Eukaryota > Metazoa > Mollusca > Polyplacophora > Lepidopleurida > Hanleyidae > Hanleya > Hanleya hanleyi. The sequence continues at coordinate 10,871 of JAVTVY010020784.1, forward strand.
GTTGAATGGGCGTTTGGATGCTTGTGTATGATGTTCCCACCTCCCTGCTCCCTCGAAAGAAAAATGTTTCAAGGCAATAATAGCACAAATAATTCCTGCTTTTCAGTCAAATCAACTTCTTCTATGTTTGTATTCATTTGGGCTTGTTCAAGTCACTCTAAGAATAACTATACATTTTAAATATTCAATTACAATTAGTTAAATGAAATATATTTAATTTCAATATAATTCATTTTCCGAAATGAGATTTCCAATTTCCAGCTTCAAATTGAAATTTCAAATGTTATTTTTTTCTTCGTTTTTTTTATATTGAAATTTGAAGTAAAATAGTTATTTCCGCATTGAAATTTTGCATTTAAAATTCAAATTTTACCACACCACATGTGTTTTAGCAAATGACATTATTACATGTAAGGAAGGAAGCCTGGGTGGCATAGAGGGCCAGAGAGGGGGAGGGGGATGGGGTAGGCTTATCCGTGCACTGCGATATGGTCAATGATAAAGTACGGAGACAATAATAATCTATTTAAAAATCCAAGGTTCACGCTAAGATTTGAATAGTTCAAATTTTTTGTTAACGCTGTCTTTTCCCCGTCAATTTGAACATTACAAGCGTTTCAGCTCGCTCATAGCTGCCGTTGTGTGGACTGCTGTGTGTGGATTTCTGGCACGCGACTTGCAGATAGTGTCTGCTTTGATTAATCGATGGGTCAACACATTTATTGTCAGGTATAGGGGGGCTAACGTGATCTTTACACGTTCACGTCTTCACGTTTGATCACCCAGGCCTGAACTTAGATTCATCCTATTGCATAGGGATCTATCCTACTTGTTTTACCACAGTAAACACGCAATTATTTCTTAATTATACCTCAAATTTTCAAATTCCAATTGGCAGTGCGGGCACGTCATCAGCAAAACGAACCCTCGGAAGTCTCTTAGGGCATGACAGAGTATAAGTTTCTAGTACCAAAGAACTCAGTCTCTGGCCTAATTTATTCGACCCCAACGTTAGAAATAAGGAAGATAGTGTGGTTAATAAACAAGAACCTCGAAAGCTAGAAACTTAATACCGGGTACTGTCTTTGAAGACGTTTGATTTGGTTAATCAGTGTACAAACGTAATATACATATGGCTGATGTGTTCGACATGTTACGAGGTTGCCAACACGAGATCTCAACTGTACCGATATAAAGGCTTTGATATTCAGACAAATTATATGGCTTCAAAGCTTTCAGAGGTCGCGTTTTCTCGGTGTCTGCCTGGCTCACAGCTTGCTTGACCAGGCATAACAGAGAAATTGAACATATCGTTTTCTCAAGTTATTCCAATAGACGTCACTTAATAAATTCATCATTAGATATGTTAGAATTGCAGTTTTGAAGTTATATATATATAATATAATATCTCTGTTAGATCTAGATTTGCTTTGTTATATCTGGCGTAGACTTCCTACAAATCCCATTGCTTTGAACTTTTTCGGAACAGGGGATGTTTTTATCACTTCAACCAGATCTCACTCTTTTGCGCCCGTTACTGACTATACTTGCAACTCATTAATTGGTTTCTGGGATTCCGTTGTACTGTCCAATCGCACTATTGCTGTCGAAAGCAGATCGGATCCCATGACTACTCGAAATTTGAAATTTGAAATTCAGATTCAAATTATTTTGAAATTCATTTACAATAATTGTAATATCTGAAATTTCAAGGTCAATGTGAAATCTACATATACCGGTATTTCCGAAATGAAAATTCAAATTCTAAGTCAACTTTCAACTTCCAATTTCAAATTTAAATCTTAATTTTGAATTTCAATTTACATTTCAATTTCAATTTTTTTTCGAACCTGGCCTGTTCTGGACATATTTCTTCAGATAGTTGAGAGTAAAGTAGTTCATTATAGTCTTATGGACAAATAAACGCTTTAAAGGTTAATTATTTCACACAGACTAAACGAAGGGGAAAAGGGAGAAAATGGCATGAGCATAAGCCCACATGTATACAAATGTTAACGGATCATCACAGGGCTGTTTTGGTCCTTGTGATGTTTTTATAAATACATGTATGCAGTTAGTGCATTTGTCTGTGAAGTCATATCACTTCTTGTCACTACGACTTTCCACAAGCTTTGCTTGATTTGTCAGGTTTAAGTATTATAGAATGAATGAAATAAGCGCCCAATGGTTTCCAATGGTACTCACGTCAATCTACGCATGCGCAATAGAAAAAGTGTATGGGAATAGACATTTTGGAGACGAGATGGGCCACTATTGCTCCAAATGGGTCGTGGACGGTGTCAATATGTAACACTCGTTGGGGAGCATCCGACTGGATGAGTGTGGCGTGGAACTGACGTCATTCTGCGCATGGGCAGTAGAAAAAGAGTATGGGGATAGGCATTTTGGGGCCGAGATGGGCCAGTATTGGTCCAAATGGGCCGTGGAAGGTGTCAAAGTGAAGCACTCATGAAGGAGTATCCGACTAGAGGAGTATGGCGTGTAATTGACGTCATTCTGCGCATGGGCAATAGAAAAATAGTATGGGAATAAACGTTTCGGGGCCGAGATGGGCCAGTATTGGTCCAAATGGCCGTGGAAGGTGCCAATATGCAGCACTCGTGAGGGAGCGTCCAACTGGATGAGCGTGGTGTGCAACTGATGTCATTCCGCGCATGCGCAGTATAAAAAAGGTATGAGAATAGACGTTTTGGGGTCGAGATGGGCTACTATAATATTGGTCCGATTGGGCCGTGGGAGGTGTCATAGTGAAGCACTCATGGAGGAGCGTCCAACTGAATGGGTATGGCTTGGAACTGACGTCATTCTGCGCATGCTCAGTAGAAAAAGAGTATGCGAATAGACGTTTTGCGGCCCAGATGGGCCAATATTGGTCTAAATGGGCCGTGGGATGGGTCAATATGTAGCACTCGTGGGGAAGCATCCGACTGGATGAGTGCGGCGTGGAACTGACGTAATTCCGCTCATGCGTAGTAGAAAATATGTATGGGAATAGACGTTTTGGGGCCGAGATGGGCCAACATTGGTCTACATGGGCCGTGAGAGGTGTCAATATGTTGCACTCGCGGGGGGGAGCGTCCGAATGGATGAGGGCGGCGTGGAACTAAAGTCATTCTGCGCATGCGCAGTAGAAAAAGTGTATGGGAATAAACGGTTTGGGGTCGAGGGGGGGCACTATTGGTCCAAATGGGCCGTGGGAGGCGTCATAGCGAAGCACTCGTGGAGAAGCGTCAAACTAGACGAGTATGGCTTGGAACTGAAGTCATTCTGCGCATGCGCAGTAAAAAAAGTTTATTGGAATAGGCGTTTGGGGAAGAGATGGGTCAATATTGGTCCAAACGGGTCATGGAAGGTCTCAATATGTTGCACTCGGGGGGGAGGGGGGAGCGTCCGACTGAATGAAGGTGGCGTGGAACTAACGTCATTCTGCGCATGCGCTGCAGAAAAAGAGTATGAGAATAGAGGGTTCGGGATCAAGTGGGCCACTATTGGTCCAAATGGGCCGTTGAAGGTGTTAATATGTAGCACTCGTGGGGGAGCATCCGACTGGATGAGTGCGGTGTGCAACTGACGTCATTCCGCGCCTGCGTAGTAAAAAGATTGTATGAAAATAAACGTTTTGGGGCCGAGATGGGCCAACATTGGTCCAAATGGGCCTTGGGAGAAGTCAAAATTTTGCACATGTTGCACATCCGAGTGGATGAGGGTGGCGTGGAACTAACGTCATTCTGCGCATGCCCAGCAGGAAAATAATATGAGAATAGACGGTTTGGGGTCGAAGGGCGTCACTATTGGTCCAAATGGGCCGTGAGAGGCGTCATAGCGAGCACTCGTGGAGAAGCGTCGAAGTAGATGAGCGTGGCTTGGAACTGTAGTCATTTTCCGCATGCGCAGTACAAAAGGTGTATGGGAATAGACGTTTCGGGGCCGCGATGGGCCAATATTGGTCCAAATGGGCCGTGGAAGGTGTCAATGTGCTGCACTCGGGGGTGGGTTGGGGGGGGGGCGAACGTCCGACTTAAGTAGGGTGGCGTGGAGCTAACATTCTGCGCATGCGCAGTAGAAAAAGAGTATGGGAATAGACAGTTTGGGGTCGAGGGGAGCTACTATTGGTCCAAATGGGCCGTGGAAGGCGGCAATATGTGGCACTCGCAGGGGAAGCATCCGACTGGATGAGTGTGCAGTAGAAACAGAATATGGGAATAGACGTTTTGGGGTCGAGATGGGCCACTTTTGGTCCAAATGGGCCGTGGAAGGTGTAAAAGTGAAGCACTCGTGGAGGGGTGTCCGACTAGAGGAGTTTGGCGTGGAACTGCGTCATTCCGCGCATGCGTAGTAGAAAAAGTGAATGGGAATAGACGTTTTGGGTGGAGATGGGCCACTATTGGTCCGATTGGTGCCGTGGAAGGAGCCATAGTGAAGCACTCGTTGGGGAGAATCCGACTGGGTGAGTGCGGGGTGGAACTAACGGCATTCCGCGCATGCGTAGTAGAAAAAGAGTATGGGAATGTATATTTTTGTCATTTAGAAAGTGATCGTATAACAGTATTTTCGTTATTTTGGGATTACGCTATCTCAGAATAGCACAAATTCTAGTGCTGAAAAATTGGTCGAGTCCCGTGCGGGATTCGAATCAGCGAGCCCAGGGTCAGGCACCTAATCGCCAGCACTGTATGTCGGCGATCTAAACCACTCGGCCAACGGACCTCCCACAAAATAGGAGGTAGCAGACCGGTAGTCTTGAAAGCGAACATACAGTACCCATCTGATGACCTTAATGATACAGTTCCCACAGCTGAATAGGAAGATATATTTTTGTCATTTAGAAAGTGATCGTATAACAGTATTTTCGTTATTTTGGGATTACACTATCTCAGAATAGCACAAATTCTAGTGCTAAAAAAAACCTAATCGCCAGCACTGTATGTCGGCGATCTAAACCACTCGGCCAACAGGCCTCCCACAAAATAGGAGGTAGCAGACCGGTAGTCTTGAAAGCGAACATACAGTACCCCTCTGATGACCGTAATGATACAGTTCCCACAGCTGAATAGGAAGATATATTTTTGTCATTTAGAAAGTGATCGTATAACAGTATTTTCGTTATTTTGGGATTACACTATCTCAGAATAGGACAAATTCTAGTTCTGAAAAATTGGTCGAGTCCCGTGCGGGATTCGAACCAGCGACCCCAGAGTCAGGCACCTAATCGCCAGCACTGTATGTCGGCGATCTAAACCACTCGGCCAACGGGCCTCCCACAAAATAGGAGGTAGCATTCCGGTAGTCTTGAAAGCGAAATACACTAGGCCTACCCCTCTGATGACCGTAAGGACACAGCTCCCACAGCTGAATAGGAAGACCTATTTTTGTCATTTAGAAAGTGATCGTATAACAGTATTTTCGTTAATTTGGGATTACACTATCTCAGAATAGCACAAATTCTAGGGCTGAAAAATTGGTCGAGTCCCGTGCGGGATTCGAACCAGCGACCCCAGAGTCAGGCACCTAATCGCCAGCACTGTATGTCGGCGATCTAAACCACTCGGCCAACGGGCCTCCCACAAAATAGGAGGTAACAGACAGGTAGTCTTGAAAGCGAACATACAGTAGCCCTCTGATGACCGTAATGACACAGCTCCCACAGCTGAATAGAAAGATATATTTTTGTCATTTAGAAAGTGATCGTATAACAGTATTTTCGTTATTTTGGGATTACGCTATCTCAGAATAGCACAAATTCTTTTTAGTTCTGAAAAATTGGTCGAGTCCCGTGCGGGATTCGAACCAGCGACCCAAGAGTCAGGCACCTAATCGCCAGCACTGTATGTCGGCGATCTAAACCACTCGGCCAACGGACCTCCCACAAAATAGGAGGTAGCAGACCGGTAGTCTTGAAAGCGAACATACAGTACCCCTCTGATGACCGTAATGATACAGTTCCCACAGCTGAATAGGAAGATATATTTTTGTCATTTAGAAAGTGATCGTATAACAGTATTTTCGTTATTTTGGGATTACACTATCTCAGAATAGCACAAATTCTAGTGCTAAAAAAAACCTAATCGCCAGCACTGTATGTCGGCGATCTAAACCACTCGACCTACGGGCCTCCAACAAAATAGGAGGTAGCAGACCGGTAGTCTTGAAAGCGCTAGAATTTGTGCTAATCTGAGATAGTGTAATCCCAAAATAACGAAAATACTGTTATACGATCACTTTCTAAATGACAAAAACATATTTTCCTATTCAGCTGTGGGAGCTGTGTCATTACGGTTATCAGAGGGGTACTGTATGTTCGCTTTCAAGACTACCGGTCTGCTGCCTCCTATTTTGTGGGAGGCCCGTTGGCCGAGTGATTTAGATCGCCGACATACAGTGCTGGCGATTAGGTGCCTGACTCTGAGGTCGCTGGTTCGAATCCCGCACGGGACTCGACCAATTTTTCAGCACTAGAATTTGTGCTATTCTGAGATAGTGTAATCCCAAAATAACGAAAATACTGTTGTATAGGAATGGAATTTTTGGGGTCGAGATGGGCCTCTCTTGGTCCGATTGGTGCCGTGGGAGGTGTCATAGTGAAGCACTCGTTGGGGAGCATCCGACTTGATGAGAGCGGCGTGGAACTGGCGTCATTCCGCGCATGCGTAGGGGAAAAAGAGTATGGGAATATATATTTTGGGATCAAGATTGGTCTGATTGGGCCGTGGGAGGTGTCAATATGTAAAACTCGTGGGGGATCGTCCGACTGGGGTATGGCGTGGAACTGACGTCATTCCGCGCAAGCGCGGTAGAAAATGGAATATGAATGGGCGGTTTGGTGCAGAGATATTTTATGCTTGCTCCTAATGAGAACGCGCAGTGGTCAAAATTCACTTCCGGTCACGTGATCGGAACCGGAAGTGAGGTCACAAGCAAACTTCCAAGGGCAAGAGGCGTCTACGTGCCCTTTCGGAACCTGTCATTGAGGCCCATCAAGAGATGTCTGCCCCTGAATACGACTGTATATGCCCTCCAGTTACATCAGTGTTAATTGACATATCCTGGAAAATGCAGCAAGAGTTATCTGCCCCTCAATACGACTGTATATATCCTTCGTTTGCTCCCATGTTAATCTCCCGAAATGCAGGTCATCAAGCATGGTACCCGACAATATCACCAGCTATATGTCCAGCATAAATGGCAGGTGGGGAACCTCATTTTCTCCACATGTCCTATACCGAGAACCAGAGACAGGTGAATTGCACTAAATCAGTCGTCTGGACCCATACTTCCCTAAGGTAGTGTGGGATGAATAAATAGTGTTGGTCATGCGCAACCGGACGAACGAATGCACTATAAATACGGCATCAGTGACGGTCTTGGTCATTCCTCAGGCGTAATTTCGTCGACCATGCCGCTCCTTCCCCTTACGCCCGAGGTGACTTACAGGTCTATGTGGATGAAGTCACCATCGTAGAAGACCCGGATGTTTGTTGATCGGGCCCTGAGTCCACACCAAAAACGGTTGCGCCACACCATGACGGCTGGACCAAATTTAAACGGGTGTTGAGCGGTTAGCTCGATGGTGACCTCATTCACGTGGTAAATGCCATCTGCGTTAATCGTGGGCCATGGTCGCACGCCTGGGGCGTTACCAGGATCACACCCGAAGCTTCACCTTAGACTCTGATCTATGGACGGCTTTTGAGAAAGTGGTGCCTATTGTGGACCAGCTGTTTACATCCGACGAGCGGTAAGCCGTCCAGCGGACCTTGTCTCGTAATATTAAGGACGCACTGGTCATGCCCAGTGAACAAATCATCAACCGCGTCAAGGACGAAGACGAGAGGGAATATCCGGTTCTCACCGTGACCTACGAAGATGTCCTGGATAAAGTTAACACCCGTATTTCACCGTCGGAGGACGACGACGTCATACCCCGGATATGCTCAGTCAACCCAGTGACAATCGCATCCATACAACGGAGGCCGGTACGGCATCAGAACCCAAATGAAAGCGTCCAGAAAGAAACTTTGTCCCCAGCGCCAGATATTCACTGATAATATGGGATATACCTTTCATGTTGCTATTTCATAATGCACCATATTGAAGGCTAATAAATAGAGCTGATTTTTTCAGGACTACTCACTTATCTTAAACCATGCGACGTGGCAGGTCCGGCTCAACGCTCGCCAGGAATCCAGTCCCCACTTAGGAGGGAAACTTTACCACAGATCCCGAAGAACCACTGACGGAGGTACTACCGATACCGGAAGCTGTGAGTGCGATCTACCATCGTCATTGGCCTACCATCCGGCACTGTTTTCACCGACATCGCCTATACCATTTTTGAGGACAAAGCCACAGCTTTCGTATTAAATCTCACCTGTGGCTATTTATTACGGCATAAGGAGACGGATCAGCTCCGGTACTTTTACCCCCAGTCACAATACCCTCGTGTACGGCCAGCCCTTTACCATTAGGGATCGTGCGTCCCTGGACACGGCACTGGCCCAACTAGATACCTTGGATAGCTTGGAATGGGCCCGACAGCAGCCCCCCATCACCAAATGGCAGATGGAGATGACGACGAATATTACGTTTACTTGACTAAAATGATCGACCACCTGATCTTTTTATGGACTTTTCCTCCATATAAATACGAGTGGGCTTTGTGGTGACATTGCTTACTCTGCTGGGCATTTTATATGGGGGTGTGTTTTACGACATGGTGTACCTCAGCACTTCATTCTCATCCCATCAAAGACACAACCACCAGCCGTGAATGCAGGTCAAACGAATGTACAGACCCCCTCCACGTTAGCACCCATCAAATCCGTGATGGAAACGAGTCCAATCATCAACACCACCACCACCACACCGAATATACAGTCCAGGTCAACATCGAACCCAACACCAAGTATTGCAGTGTCCATTACGCCTGAAAACTCACCCACAGTGAACGCCGTTACGTACCGACAACGACGACCAACGTTGACGCACCGACGACCCCGGTTCACTCTTACCAAATTTACAAGAGCAGGTTACGACGACAGGGCATACACCTTCAACAATGGACCCCCGGTGGCACCACCCCTTCACTTGCCCCTCATTGTGGGACCGTCGGATTCAGGCAAGACGCATTTTATCCAGAAACTCGTTCAATACGCCGACAACATGAATATCCCACCCATTGCCCGGGTCGTGTGGTGTCACGGAGAATGGCAATCGTCCTATGCTGCAATGCCCAACATCCCGTTCGTGGAAGGCCTACCCAAACTGAACGGCTTGGGACGGGACCCTTTGGTGGTCATGGATGATCTTATGGCGGAGACTGTTGCTCGGGTCACCCAGCTCTTTACCAAAGGCAGTCATCATCGGCGGCTCAGCATCATCTACATTGTGAAGAATCTGTTTAGCAAAAACAGAGAACAACGGAACATCAGTTTAAATACCCACTACCTAGTGATGTTTAAAAACCCGAGAGATACCACTCAACTGCGGCACGTGGCGATGCAGATGTAGCCCGGACGCATCCGGTTTGTTTTGGAAGATTTTGTAGATTCCACCACCTCTCAACACGGGTATACGCTCTTCTACCTGAAGCAAGTCACCCTGACCACCTTCGACTACGAAACGTTATTTTCCCTTTGGAGATCCAGCACGTGTACATGCAAAAATAATGTAAACACACCCACCGTGGTTCCCCCAGCTGGGGTGTGTGTGTTTGGTGATGAGGATAATAAAAGAATTAATACAACATCACGGTTGACTTTGTCTCGGAAGTGAAGGAATATTCAGGAGGTAGCCCGCTTTAGGATAAAAGGGACAAGGTTGTGGGTTCCAGCGTTAGTTGTACAGGATGTCCGCTCGAGTACGGAAACACGCTCCGAGGCTCAGTATGTTGAAGATCGCCCCACCCGAGTTGGTTCGAAATATTGTACCCGCCGCGGACCTTATCTTTTGCGCTGTCTCTGTGAAATTGAGCATAATGTCTTAAAAGAGAACATGCCACTCACTCACGGCTCAGAAGACCAAGTTGGCCAAGCATAAGACAGGTCTCCGACCCCTTGTCCATAAGCGAGTCCCGCAAGCACAGAAGAAAAAGATCTTACAGAAAGGCGGCTGAAACCCCTGACAAAACAAAAACCCCTGAACCAAGCCCAGCGTCAGTCGTACAGCCAACACAACGCGTATCGCCAGCACCACTTGTCCCACAGCCGCCATTACCAGTGTACCATCCACAGCCCCACAGTGGGTCGAAGACGAAGTCTTACATTGTATATCCGCGTCGTTCAAGAAACAAGCTGGCCTGGTATTACAGCGAGTGAAATACAATCCGTACATGACCTGGAATGATAATAGCGAACTACTGGTACAGAACCAGATGGTCCCTGGTACCCACATGACGGATTTAGTGAATGACTTGATGCGTCAACGCAGGTTGCACACGGATCCTCAAGGATGGGATGTGCTTGCTCAAGGCTTGAAAGACATGCATGTACCGCAGGAATTGGTGGGGAAGCCCCAGCGCTGGGTCTGGATGTAGCTTGACATAAAACAACTCCAGTACGCGCATCCCGCAAGTCACAACGACAGACTCGACTCCCACGGACCTGGGAAGCCAAGTGGGAACCGAAGTCACCACCCAAAACATCACAACGGATACGCTCCTTACGGAAACCTTTCTCGCCCTTTAAAGCACCACCCCTGGACACCCCACCTCTCCAGAGCCGTGTCACGACGCAGGGAATAAGATCCCTGAGCCTGGGAACACTATTATAACCAACAGCGGCAGCCGGAAGGCTCAGTCGTCATTTTTTACCTCACAAGTACCCAGTAATATCTCGACTGCGGTGTTTCCTAACAACAGCTTAGCCCATTATGTCACGCAGCTGCTACATCCCTTAAATCTTCCCGGACGCTGGGAGTGTGGCCTAGTGGATATCCAATACCCGTGTACGTGGTACAACGTGCAACATGATACGGTGTGGTACGAAGCCGTATGCGAAAGCAACACCTTTAACTTCGCTCTTCCCGAAGGTCAGTACCATACATCCAAAATATTCATCCAGGCGTTGCGTAACCTCATCAAGAGCTGGAGCCCTGGAGGAATCGATATCTCCCCGTTGCGAACATGATCCAGGTGATCCAGGTGATCGTGATGAAGAAGCTGTTTGCACTGGAGACGGATAATTATGTCGGGCCCGGTCGGTTCCGGGGGAAGACCATGCTGGATGTTAGGCCAAGATCGCCAATGGGGATGGCTCCAGATTCGTCGGCCGTCCAACGGTGCGCCCGACGAATCTCTGGCTGCGCTCTATGTATCAAGAGGTGGATATTATTTTCAGCCATAAACTCATTAGTGACTCGACCAACACGTACCATTGTCAAACCTACATTGATGCGCTGTTGTCGTATGGATGAGAGGCTAACAAATCTCAGTTGACAGCCCTTTTATTCTACCGGGACACAACCGAGCACATGGGCACGGAGAACGAAAATACGAGATGGAATAAACGGAAGGGTTTCACTGCGAATGGCAACTCGGTCGATCTCAACGGTCGACTGCACGCAGACCTCTTCATGCAAGACCCGTACCTCGTGAACAAGATCCCCATCAAAATTCGACTGATACGGGCGCCCACCAACATTCGCCGTGATGGCCACTGACGTACAGGGGCATGTAGCTGACTATAAGATCATCAACCAAGATGCAGTCCTGTATGTCCGAAAAGCGAACCCGATTCCAGCCGTTTAACTGGGGCACCTCAAAGCGTTGGAGGAAAAAAACAGCCCAGTACATTATCCGACGTGTGTAAACCAAAGTGTTCTCTGTGCCTGCCGGAAGTATGAGCGCCTACAAGGAAAAGCTGTTCCTCGGGGAACACCCGAAACGATTGATCCTGGTCAGTGTGGAGAATACCAGTTTCAGCGGAGCTTACCCGGAAACCCCGTTTGAATTTAAACATTTCGGCATCAATTTCGTTGCCCTGCATGTGGACGGACAAGAGGTCCCAGTCACGGCCTTGAACTTTGGGCTCGAGAAATTCATTCAAGCCTATCAGAGCATGTTTACAGCGACCGATCAAATCAACCAGGATGAGGGGAATAAGATCAGTCGGGAGGACTACGCTAACGGATACACGTTGTTCTGTCTCGATCTGGCCCCCACGTTAGAGAACGACCATCAGCTGAACCTTGCCAGGCAAGGAAACTACGGTTGGAAATCCACTTTGCATGAGCCCCTCGGAGCACCATCGATGTGATTTGTTACGCCGAGTTTGACAACATCATTCACGTGGACAAGGCGCGCAACGTCTTGCGTGAATTTGCCACGAAACATGGATACAGACTAGATTACTACCCTGCTGGAGAATTGCCCACGGACACGCACTGTCTTTCAAGGGGTGTACGTCCGAGATGCGTTCCCGTTAGACCATGTGTATCCTGCCGCACACGTTCTCAATACGGATCCGATGGATCGTCCCGGTTTACATTGGGTGGCCGTGTACATGACAGAACAGCAGGGTGAATACTTTGATCCGTACGGCCTGTCACCCCTTCATTCCCATTTAACAGCCTCCATGGACGAAGGCACAGAGACGTGGTGTTGGAACAGTCAAGCGTTGCAAGGCCTGAGCAGTAGTGTGTGCTGCCAGTGCTGTCTGTTTTACCTCTACCACCGTTGCCGGGAAAGAACGCTACCCACCACCGTACAGATGTGTAACGAGTACTCTCAAGCTACCGATCGAGATGTACTGATGTACGACTGGGTCGCAGATCATTTCAACGTACAATCCCCGTTCTGGGCTTAAATTCTAACCATTTCAATGTACAAGCCTCGTTCTGGACTCCAGTTTTCACGTGGTTGTTCTCACGTTGTTGTTATTTTTTATTGTTGTTCTCGAATAAAAACAAATGAGATCTCCCCCAAAACCCTGTCTTGTGTGTTTTCTGTACAACGAGCATAAACAAGTGGCCATCAATGCCCAATACTTGAACATATTGTGGGATTTTAATTTTAACCAAGCTGATATAGGCAAGCCAATGAGTCGGCTGCGAAAGCAGACAACCAGTGGCATAGGATGGGGTCAAATGTAACCAATCAATGCCCATAAAACAAACCAATGCAAGAGCACTGGGGTAAAATAGAGAGCCAATGAAATCAGCCCACAAAACAAGTACATGTTTTTGTCAGGTTAAGAGCGAGCATTCCAGCACAAACTTTTAACGAGGAAGGACAATGGCAAGTTACAACGGTGGAGTGAAAAAACTATAGAGCTCGAGGTGCGCGTAAAGACCAGAAAGACGACGAAAATGTCCAAGGCGGGTGTTCGACCACCGATGCAATACCCAGATGTAATATTCATAGAAAACCGAGGTGGAGCAACACGGATGATGGGCATGTATAACTCCGAAAGAGTGTGGACCGTCTACCTGGAATGCGGTGGAGAGACCAGCCCACCAGCCTCCTGAGAGCCGGTGTGATGGATAAGAATGTTCTGGTGATTAGTGTTCCTTTCCAGATCTCTTTCTATAGCAACCAAAGACGGACACTTGTCCCCAATGTGGAGAAAAATGTCCGAGCTGGGTTAGTAGATAGAAGTCGAACACTCTTAGCCACCGGATATTTGTTCCTCCACACCGGTACTACTCAACTTCAACCGGGGAGTGCGTCAGTCCACGCCTCCAATGGATTCTACCTACTTAGTGAGAAAACACTCTAAAATCATCTAAAGGCCCTTTTTAGGACAACTATTCTTTGCGAAAGAGCGCAATGCACAGCCCCATACCCTCACCCCGCATTACTGAAGGGAAGCCTGCGTCCAGGCGACTCATTTAGTGCAATTCCCATGTCTCTGGTTCTCGGTATAGGACATGTGAACACAAGGAGGATAAGCTGGCGATATCGTGCACCATGTTTGATGACGTGCATTCCGAGAGATTAACATTGGAGTAATTGAAGGACATGTACAGTCGTATTCAGGGGCAGATAACTCTTGTTGAGCTCCGAACCATGTACCTCGATGTACTACAAAGGCAGACCAGGGCCAATGAAACCAACAAAGGCTTTCGTCTCGTCCAGAACCAGATGCGATCTTACATCCAGCAACGGGATGCCTTCACCTTCTTCTACCCCAAGCGAAAAGTTCTCTCAGATGGTGTGACCACGACGTGTCTGGATATTTAGAGTGATGGATACCATAAAATATGTTAAAGTAAAGGTGAACTTACACCGCAGATATTCATGGACTTCTATCGTTGATGTTATATTAAGGGGAGATAACTGTTGTATATATGTTGTGTTCTCAGTAATGAAACTAAAACCTGTTTTTTATTACAACAATGTGATTTGGTTCTTTTGTATACCGTAGTTAATCAGTTTATGGAAATGCCCCAGGTTCCGAAAGGGCACGTAGATGCATCTTGAACTTTTCAAATTTTGAAGGCCCCGTAGACGCCTCTTGACCGTTTGAAAGAGCTAATTCGGTCGCACTGACCTTGGAAATTTGCATATAACCTTTTTGACGTCACACAAACGTCACATAAATATCGCACACGCTCGTTGACCCTAGTATTAATAGCCAGGTTGCGTGATCTGCTCCAAGAAAAAGGGGAAATTGAGGCCTATTGCCTTCAAAAATCTGCATATAACCTCTGTGACGTCACTTCCGGTTCCGGTCACGTGACCGGTAGTGACCTTTGGTCCTACGCATCATAATTTATCCGGTATTGTGCTTATGCGCAGGAGTCAAAGGTAACTTCCGGTTTCGGTCACGTTACAGAGGTCATATGCAAAATTTTGAGGTCAATAGGCCCAATTTCCTCTTTCCATAATACTATGGGCCTTATTTTTGAAGTGATGCACGTTATGAATTTGAAATACAGAGAGATCGGACATTCAGAAATACATTTAGGACTAAGACCACCGTACAAAAATTCTCAATCCGTTGACCGATCTATCCAGCATCGGCACAAGAAGAGAAATGATTTTGATGCCTTTGTCGAGACGCTTAATCGAATTAAAGGCAATATAACAAGGGTGGTGGGAAAGGCTGAGGGCGTAGTAAAAAGAAATGGTATTATCACACAAGCAAATGTACTGACTCCATATTTCTAAAAAGATCACATGAAAAAAATGATCCCTATGATGATTTGTATCCCAGCCACGCTTTTATTGTAGTTGGTCATGTGGACATCTTGAATAGCATGAGGACACGACCCCACCAATGGCTTGAGCGGTATTGGATACAAATATTTATGAGCGGTGATGTAATAGCTCTTATTATACAGCTATGTCCTTTGATCCAATCAAATCATTTCAATCGCACCACGTGTCCGTACAATATCCAGTCATATTGGATCCCAAAATGCCGTATTGAATTCATATTGTACGCTTTCTAAGGGAGGTAACTCTTTTTGTTATGGCGCCAAAATGAAGCTACAAAAGTTGAAAACCCTTCTGTTTTCTCGCTCGATCATCTAGGAGTGAGTGAGTGAGTGAATAGGGTTTAACGTCGCTTTCAGCATTTTTTCAGCTATATCACGACGGGGAAGGGAAGGGAGGGGAGGGGAAGGGGAACCTACTTGTAACAAGGCAGATCTAATGCTGCCATTTTATAGTGCTGTCCCACTGAAATATCATGCCGTAGGCAGACATGACACCCCACTCAGTCACATTATACTGACACCGAGCCGATCATCTAGGAACTTAAATATCATTATATATCTAAATTCAAAGTAACATTACACAGTCAGTCAAATTTGTCTCAAACGAAGTTCGGAAAGTAGAGACTGATAATATATTTACATGATATTTGCAGAATGACAGATTTGGAGTCTATTGCATTCTAGGAATTTACGGGACCTGTAGTTGAATTTATTAATGTTATGTTCTTTTATCTAACAAAACTTTATTGATTCAAACATAAATAAAAAATCAATAACAAATAATTTAGTTTAATATTTCGATGACCTGTATAATAAATAGGTCATTATACAGTGCTTTGTACAATATGGATTGGTATTGTACTCGTCCATGTTGTGATGAAAACCCGTATTGGACTCGACGCCTTCGGCGTCTCGTCCAATACGGGTTTTCATCACAACATGGACTTGTACAATACCAATCCATATTGTACAAAGCACTGTATAATAACCTAATATATCAAGTCATCTGATGGAAAATGATGAACTATGTGACAGATGGAAGAAACGACCCAAACGAGGGCGTATGAATACATCGCAAGTTCGCCGATCAAGCGCTTTATTCTCCACCAAGTTTACCAGGCACGAATCTTCTATCAAAATGACTTGCACAAAGGGCGAGCAGACCAGCTAAGAACTGGGTATGGTATGTAGTATTTTCATAGGAGTTGGATTTTAACTTGCAGTGTTTATTTTCTCAAGGGAAAGAAACCGTATGACGTCTGTCCATCAATACAGATTACCGGACTGTAGTATTTGAATTAACCCTATCTGGCCTGGGCGATTTGGGGTGTATCGCAGCCTGGGCGGGGGGGGCGGAAAGTGCCCCCTATATATTTTCTCTACCACTAAGGCTAGAGCGCTGAAACTTACCACACAGTATCTTTGGTTCAAGCTCTACCGGGAAATGTAAACAAATTTTCATTTTTCAGATTTTTCTCTCGAAAAAATCAAATAAAATATAGAATAATTAGTTTTGCATAAATAAAATACTTTCATGCCTTTTAGGCAAGGAAAATGTGAAGAAATGGAGCGAAAAGATTGAAAAACATGAATTTCGGGAATACCACATGGACGCCATTTTGAATTTACCCATGATCCTCTGCTCGGGGGTATATCAAAATAGGTTCAAAATGACCCCAATCAGATAGGCTTAAAAGTCACCAAGTTTCAGCCTCCTCGGTTTTGTCGTTTCGGAGCAGCAGAGAAAAGTTCACTAGGAGGGCACTTTCCGCCTCCCCCCCGGCCAGGTAGGGTTAAACTACTTTCTGCGGAAATATGGAAGTCTACACTGGATTAGGTAGTCCGTCAGGTACAGTTGCATTACTATGGTCATAAATCTAGATTAGTCAGTGATCTCACGTGCGTGACCCGCGACCGTTTGAGTCCTTTAGCGCTGAGAAATTAACAATGGAAGAGGCATACAGTAATAATAATCTTGAACACGGTCAAACTATGAATGCAACTGTTTTTCATAGTAGACGTGGGCTAAAACAAACAGAGCAATAATATGTACAGCATTAAAACGACGCAGAAAATAAATGCTGGACATTATACTCTATCCATAGTTAAAAAAACACACAAAAAACAACATAAAAATAAAAAAACGTAAATAAAGATAAGTATAGGTAATATTAGCTCAGATGGAGCTTCCTTCTATACTACGTGAGAATAAGGCACCGGAGCCAAACCACTCACCATATGTAGTTGTTGAGAATGTGCCGGACGGGCAATATTTGCCGAACCCGTTGACCATAACCAATCAAATAATTTGATTCTATGTCCAGTTACCTTTCATAAAACACCTTGTTTATGAGTGACTGTCCATTTTTGGCTTTGTAAGACATCTAAACTCGGACGAGGGAGTAACACTTGCATCAATCAGAACGTCGATTACGCGCCACAACCCCGCACAACAAACACGACACTCACAGCGGCGATGTGGACAGTTTTACCCCCTTGTCAGAGTTTAGATGTATTGCAAAGCTAAAAATGAACAGTCACTCGTAACCAAGATGTCTAATAGTGGAAGTGGACATAGATTTGAATTATTCTATTGGTTTCTGGTCAACGGGTTCAGCAAATATTGCTCGTCCAACACTTTCCCTACAACTACATTTGGTGAGCGGTTTGGCTCCGGGGCCTTGTTCTCACGTAGTATAGAAAAGGTCCCACCGGAGCTTATAAGTACCCAAACGTTTTTGTGCTTTCATCGAAAGTGAGAACACATCTCGAAAATTTTTGTAGTAGCGTTGGCTGGATGCCAACAGCCGGGTTCTGTTGACACTGGCTGAATGTCAATGGTACCGTTGGCGCTCAGCCAGTTGGCCCTCAGCCAGTTGGCACGGCGCCAAGTCTTTCACTATAAAAGGGGCGCATTTTCCAATTCAGTACCTTCGCTTATCACTTTCCCTCGGAACCTACGCTACTCGTTACGCCAATATCTCAAGATGGCCACGACGTCAATGTCCTGTAGATGGAGAGATCCCAAGATTTATCGTGCCAGTTATCGGTCCGGAAGCTGTAGATCGACAGGTTTTGGTCCAAGCTTCTGTTGATGAGATAGAAAGTGAGGAAGAGACGGAGCTTGAAGAACTGACAGGCCCGCCTCCATCCATCTTGGAAACAGCTGCGGGGTGGTTGACTGCAAGCAGACCTGCAACATCGCTTCACCCAGCAACTCCTGATGTGACAACGACACGAATGTCCCGGCTGAGACGTCAATTAGAGGCGGGAGAAATTACTCAACAATCTCAAGAAAACAGAATTCAAGAATTAGAGCGAGAAAAAGGCGCACTTCGCCGGCAACTAGACGCCGAACGCGAGAAGAGCAACTGCACCATTTGTCAGGCCATCGAGGCAGTTTATGTGTTTTTTCCATGCCGACATTTAGCTATTTGTGGAATGTGCTTGTATAATTTTATTTGCAATGCCGGGACTTGCCGATGTGATGAGAACGACGACGAGGAACAGCATATTTTGCTCCGGTGCCCCGTCTGTCGGACTCATATTGCTGGAGTGAAAAGAATATTTCGACCGTGAGGTGTTTTTCCCTGACATTTTTTTCCTCAAAAGCACTTTTCAGTGCTGCCAATTCTACCGAAAGAGAACTTCTATCAATGCACAATTCAATTCAAAACACCAGAATGACCCTCTGCATTTCCCTATACATAAAAAAAAACACACACACCATATGAATTTATGATATTTTTATTTTAACAACAACACAGAAGAATGAACATTTTTTTCTATTCTCGGTAATATCGATCTGATAATTCCTACAGGCATTTACTTTCACGCCGGGCGATTATAAATATGTAATTGATTTACGGTAGCGTGGTAGAAGAGCAACAAATGTATACAATGTAACCTAGTGTTGCAACAATTGTGTTAAAATGTCGCGACATCGCAACATTTTAACGCGATTGCAACAATTGTGTTAAAATGTTGCAACATCGCAACATTTGGCCTAGTGACTTGGATATATCAAAAACATAAACAAACAGTCTCACGCAGTAATATTTCTCTCTAAGTAATAGTTCAGGTTTGTAAATATTTATCGAACAAGCGTTTTTAGAAATGTCCTTTCTGTTTATCTGCACTGTGTTGTGCGAGGAAAGCCTCCATATGGGGGAGTGGAAGATTTTCAAGATCTTCATGGTACTCATATGAACAGTCACAATCAAAGCGTGACTGAGATACATCATTCTTTAGATGACGACTTTACAACGAATATTATGGATTAAGAATACTGATCAGCGATACGGATTTGATATTTTTAGAACATCATGATGTCTTGCCGGCATCATTGAAAACTGTTGACCGCTTCTCTCTTGCAGGAAACAAGCCTATGTTTATGTATACTATGATTGTCTTTGAATTTGGTGCTAATACTGTTATATGGAATATGGAATAGGTCTTTGGATTATGGACGCGGATATTCTCTAAAGGACGACGGCTGAATTATGAATGACGGACCAGACGCTTGTAATTCTAGCTGGACATCGGGTTTGAAATACCTCCAAGATTTGTATTTCATTACTGTCCTGTATTGCAACACGTACACACACCCTATGAATTTATAATATTTTTATTTAACAACAACATCAACACGGAAGAATGAACAATTTGCTTTTCCTATACTCAGTAATCTCTTAAATAATATAATTCCTGCCGGAATTTAGTTTCACGTCGGGGAATTATAAATATATAATTGATTTAAGGTAGCGTGTTTTGGCTAGCCGATCAATGTATACAAATGTATACAATGTAAGTTATTGTTGCGAGAATTGTTGCGACATCGCAACATTTGGCCTAGTGACTCGGATATATAACAGCCAACACAGAAATATCTCTCTATCTCTGAGTGTCTATTATAGCTCAGAATTGTAAAGATTTATCGAGCAACCGTTTTTGAAAATGACCCTTCGGCTTATCTGAGCTGTGTTGTGAGAGGAAAGCGTCCATATGGGGGCGTGGAATTCTAGCTGGGCATCGGGTTTGAAACCTCTCCAAGATTTGTATTTCATTACTATCCTGTATGGCTTCTTTCAAAATCTCCTCTGTTAAAAACAGTCCCACACATTCATGCTCGATTTGACTGAGTGATTTATATTGACATCCGGCACATTGTTCCATGCGTATCGCTCGAATGTACGGCTTTAGTTCATCCATATAAGTGTCGAACAATAAGCTGGATAATTTTTGCGTGATATCTACAATCAGCGATTCAGAAATGTCTCGTCAGGTCCACGGCAAGGTAACAGATTGAGTTGCGCTCTATTTCGTTGAGTATTGGTCTTCTCTGCCATGATATCTTCCTCAGTGATTTGGTGCGAATCTCTACCTTTTCCAAAAGATCACATAGCTCGGCCACATGCTCCATCTCATCGATGATCTTGAGAGGACATTGCTTCAGCGTAGCTCGGTCGGATGAGTCCATGGCAGATAGATGAGGTAGACAAGCTGGTCAGGTAGGTAGGCAGATTACTACACACAGGCAGTGGTCAGGCAGGCTGTAGGCAGGTAGTGATGAGGTCGATAGCTTCGGATGGCCAGTGAAAGAGTTGGTACCGAACTGCAAAATAAACCCCTTTTTATAGCCAAAAACTTGGCACTGAGCCAATTGGCTTCCAGCCAATGGGCACCCGGCCCATATAAAACTGGGCACCCAGCCAATTGGATGCGTGCCAACGACACCCGGATGTTGGCATCTAGCCAATTCTAAAAACTTGGCACCCAGCCAATGCTGATGCAATCCAATAGTACAGACCCTATAGGACGGACACCTAATTATAAAACTTGGACACTTCAAGGTAAGCCCATTTTACATGTATTAAAGCTTTAAATGTTTAAATGGATTAAATACAGACCCGCACTATTCGTTCGCAGCACTATTTTTTCTCGCGGACTGTTTTCCTCCTCACCCAGAGGCGTCATTCGGCCCCACAGCCCGATCACTTGAACCCTAATAGCACTCCGCCTCCAAGATCAATATACTCGCTTTTGAACGGTACGCGTCCACGCAAAGGTCAAAGGTCAACGCTCCGTACTTCCCCGAGGTCAATATGGTTGTAAATACGCTCCCCAATGTTCAAAGTCAGTACATCCCAGGGTCCATACATGCATTCCATGCATTTGGCCCTCAGCCAGTTGGCACGGCGCCAAGTCTTTCACTATAAAAGGGGCGCATTTTCCAATTCAGTACCTTCGCTTATCACTTTCCCTCGGAACCTACGCTACTCGTTACGCCAATATCTCAAGATGGCCACGACGTCAATGTCCTGTAGATGGAGAGATCCCAAGATTTATCGTGCCAGTTATCCGTCCGGAAGCTGTAGATCGACAGGTTTTGGTCCAAGCTTCTGTTGATGAGATAGAAAGTGAGGAAGAGACGGAGCTTGAAGAACTGACAGGCCCGCCTCCATCCATCTTGGAAACAGCGGCGGAGTGGTTGACTGCAAGCAGACCTGCAACTTCGCTTCGCCCAGCAACTCCTGATGTGACAACGACACGAATGTCCCGGCTGAGACGTCAATTAGAGGCGGGAGAAATTACTCAACAATCTCAAGAAAACAGAATTCAAGAATTAGAGCGGGAAAAAGGCGCACTTCGCCGGCAACTAGACACCGAACGCGAGAAGAGCAACTGCACCATTTGTCAGGCCATCGAGGCAGTTTATGTGTTTTTTCCATGCGGACATTTAGCTATTTGTGGAATGTGCTTGTGTAATTTTATTTGCAATGCCGGGACTTGCCGATGTGATGAGAACGACGACGAGGAACAGCATATTTTGCTCCGGTGCCCCGTCTGTCGGACTCATATTGCTGGAGTGAAAAGAATATTTCGACCTTGAGGTGTTTTTCCCTGACATTTTTTTCCTCAAAAGCACTTTTCAGTGCTGCCAATTCTACCGAAAGAGAACTTCTATCAATTACAACACATATAAGGGAAGTGGGAAGAGGTGCCGACATACTGACTGCGTCACATGACTTCACAGAATAGTCTTCTGGTTAACCAATTCTAAAGCACATACCAAGAATCTAACGATTCGTGATATGTGTTGTATCTCAGGTACGCTTTTATTGCACCTGTTCATGTGGCAACTTGGATGATATGGCCACACGGCCCCTAGCACCGGCATAAGCGGTATTAGATACAAATCTAGAGAGCTATGATGGAAATGCTCTGACAACTCGTATACTGGTAATTGGTGAGCTGTTTCGCTGTGACAATTCGTACATTGGAGATTGGTGAGCTGTATCGTCGTCAGATGTAAATGACGGCATTTAACACAAAAGACTAGTCTGTAATGCCCGATGTCGACCTAGCATCAACTTCCCACAAGTGCCAACATATATCAAAGACCAAAAGGTCTGTACAGGGGGCGGGCCTCGGGGACGAAACGTCCACCAGCAGAATCTCGCCATATACAGGTAAAAAATTACAACACATATAAGGGAAGTGGGAAGGAGGTGCCGACATACTGACTGCGTCACATGACTTCACAGAATAGTCTTCTGGTTAACCTATTCTAAAGCACATACCAAGAATCTAACGATTCGTGATATGTGTTGTATCTCAGGTACGCTTTTATTGTACCTGTTCATGTGGCAACTTGGATGATATGGCCACACGGCCCCTAGCACCGGCATAAGCGGTATTAGATACAAATCTAGAGAGCTATGATGGAAATGCTCTGACAACTCGTATACTGGTAATTGGTGAGCTGTTTCGCTGTGACAACTCGTACAATGCACAATTCAATTCAAAACACCAGAATGACCCTCTGCATTTCCCTATACATAAAAAAAAACACACACACCATATGAAATTATGATATTTTTATTTTAACAACAACACAGAAGAATGAATTTTTTGTTCTATTCTCGGTAATATCGATCTGATAATTCCTACAGGCATTTACTTTCACGCCGGGCGATTATAAATATGTAATTGATTTACGGTATCGTGGTAGAAGAGCAACAAATGTATACAATGTAACCTAGTGTTGCAACAATTGTGTTAAAATGTCGCGACATCGCAACATTTTAACGCGATTGCAACAATTGTGTTAAAATGTTGCAACATCGCAACATTTGGCCTAGTGACTTGGATATATCAAAAACATAAACAAACAGTCTCACGCAGTAATATTTCTCTATAAGTAATAGTTCAGGTTTGTAAATATTTATCGAACAAGCGTTTTTAGAAATGTCCTTTCTGTTTATCTGCACTGTGTTGTGCGAGGAAAGCCTCCATATGGGGGAGTGGAAGATTTTCAAGATCTTCATGGTACTCATATGAACAGTCACAATCAAAGCGTGACTGAGATACATCATTCTTTAGATGACGACTTTACAACGAATATTATGGATTAAGAATACTGATCAGCGATACGGATTTGATATTTTTAGAACATCATGATGTCTTGCCGGCATCATTGAAAACTGTTGACCGCTTCTCTCTTGCAGGAAACAAGCCTATGTTTATGTATACTATGATGTCCTTTTTGAATTTGGTGCTAATACTGTTATATGGAATATGGAATAGGTCTTTGGATTATGGACGCGGATATTCTCTAAAGGACGACGGCTGAATTATGAATGACGGACCAGACGCTTGTAATTCTAGCTGGACATCGGGTTTGAAATACCTCCAAGATTTGTATTTCATTACTGTCCTGTATTGCAACACGTACACACACCCTATGAATTTATAATATTTTTATTTAACAACAACATCAACACGGAAGAATGAACAATTTGCTTTTTCCTATACTCAGTAATCTCTTAAATAATATAATTCCTGCAGGAATTTAGTTTCACGTCGGGGAATTATAAATATATAATTGATTTAAGGTAGCGTGTTTTGGCTAGCCGATCAATGTATACAAATGTATACAATGTAAGTTATTGTTGCGAGAATTGTTGCGACATCGCAACATTTGGCCTAGTGACTCGGATATATAACAGCCAACACAGAAATATCTCTCTATCTCTGAGTGTCTATTATAGCTCAGAATTGTAAAGATTTATCGAGCAACCGTTTTTGAAAATGACCCTTCGGCTTATCTGAGCTGTGTTGTGAGAGGAAAGCGTCCATATGGGGGCGTGGAATTCTAGCTGGGCATCGGGTTTGAAACCTCTCCAAGATTTGTATTTCATTACTATCCTGTATGGCTTCTTTCAAAATCTCCTCTGTTAAAAACAGTCCCACGCATTCATGCTCGATTTGACTGAGTGATTTATATTGACATCCGGCACATTGTTCCATGCGTATCGCTCGAATGTACGGCTTTAGTTCATCCATATAAGTGTCGAACAATAAGCTGGATAATTTTTGCGTGATATCTACAATCAGCGATTCAGAAATGTCTCGTCAGGTCCACGGCAAGGTAACAGATTGAGTTGCGCTCTATTTCGTTGAGTATTGGTCTTCTCTGCCATGATATCTTCCTCAGTGATTTGGTGCGAATCTCTACCTTCTCTAAAAGATCACATAGCTCGGCCACATGCTCCATCTCATCGATGATCTTGAGAGGACATTGCTTCAGCGTAGCTCGGTCGGATGAGTCCATGGCAGATAGATGAGGTAGACAAGCTGGTCAGGTAGGTAGGCAGATTACTACACACAGGCAGTGGTCAGGCAGGCTGTAGGCAGGTAGTGATGAGGTCGATAGCTTCGGATGGCCAGTGAAAGAGTTGGTACCGAACTGCAAAATAAACCCCTTTTTATAGCCAAAAACTTGGCACTGAGCCAATTGGCTTCCAGCCAATGGGCACCCGGCCCATATAAAACTGGGCACCCAGCCAATTGGATGCGTGCCAACGACACCCGGATGTTGGCATCTAGCCAATTCTAAAAACTTGGCACCCAGCCAATGCTGATGCAATCCAATAGTACAGACCCTATAGGACGGACACCTAATTATAAAACTTGGACACTTCAAGGTAAGCCCATTTTACATGTATTAAAGCTTTAAATGTTTAAATGGATTAAATACAGACCCGCACTATTCGTTCGCAGCACTATTTTTTCTCGCGGACTGTTTTCCTCCTCACCCAGAGGCGTCATTCGGCCCCACAGCCCGATCACTTGAACCCTAATAGCACTCCGCCTCCAAGATCAATATACTCGCTTTTGAACGGTACGCGTCCACGCAAAGGTCAAAGGTCAACGCTCCGTACTTCCCCGAGGTCAATATGGTTGTAAATACGCTCCCCAATGTTCAAAGTCAGTACATCCCAGGGTCCATACATGCATTCCATGCATTTTTTCCCGTATGACTACTTTTTCTCCGCGGAGGCAGACCGCATCACCACCAGACCGCATCACCGCGGAAGAATACAAAGGTCACGTGACCTTGTATCAGAATTCAAGAGAATAAGCCGCTGCCACATTGGTCAGGTTTTTTTACCAAATTCAAGATGGCGGCCAAACTCTGGTAGGGGTCACTTTCCAATCTCCAGCCCCAACGCCTCAAGTTTAAGTGCAAAGAGGTCAATGGGACATTTTTTCCGTAAACTATACTACTTACCTGGTCTGTGGAGGGGGGGAGGCACTTTCCGCCTCCCCTGTTTTTTTTGGCTCCTATCTCCGGAACGACAAACAATTGAGAGCTGAAACTCCGTGACTTTTTAGATTATCATATTACGGTCATTTTGAGCCTACATGTATTTGCATGACCGCCCGAGCAGCGGATCATGGACAAATTCAAAATGGCGGCCATGTGGGATACCAGAAAAGTGATGTTTTCGTCATATTCCTTCATTTTTTTTGCATTTCTGCTTGAAAAAGTGGATAAAATATATTTTATTTCATATCAGATTATTATTTACTAATTCATCATGCAGTTTTTTCGAGGAAAAAACTAAAATAAAAAAATCGAAAATTCTGACCGAAAAATCGTTAAAATGCTCTTTTTGGAAATGACATCACTGTGACGTCATCATGGTGGTCATCTTGGGTTTTTTTAAAATATTCTTGTAGGGCTTGACCCAAAGATATAGTGTGGTAAGTTTCAGCCCTTTAGCCTTTGCGATAGCGAAAATATATAGGGGGCACTCCCCCCCGGCTCCTGTACACCCCAAATCGCCCAGGTCAGATAGGGTTAACACATATTATCCTTTGATCACACATAGCATCGTGCTCACGGGAATGACTTCGTCAGCACAGTGATTTGTGCTCGTGCACATTGCATGGTGTTCAAGCACATTGTCTGATGTTTACGCACATTTTTCTCGTGTTCGCACACTTTTTTCTCGAGCCCACATACATTGGTTTATGCTGAAACACACACACCCGCTGTCTTCTGCCCACACACGCATCACCTTGTTCTCACACATACTACCTTGGGCCCACATACATTGGGTTGTGCTTACGTACATGGTCTTGTGTTTATGCACATTACCTTATATTCGTACACTTTGCCTCGTGCTACCACACATTGTCTTGTACCCACACATTATACTAAACCGTTCATTCAGCTTGATAAGCCTCTGTGACCGGCTTGGCCAGTTTGGTTGGCCGGTCATTGGTTATATGTTTGCATAAACCTGTAGGTGATTGTTGGATCATTCCTCTCTTTCATTGAAAGTATTTTATTCTTATAGAATACATTTGTCCACACATATGTAGGTATCGGACATTTGTACACCCCACCATTTTGTTTCATGGACGCACACTCCAGGTGTATGTTCGTATCCCGATTTCTTGTTTAAAAAAAATTCCCCGTTCTTTCGCTTTTTGCTTTGGGTCTACCAATAAACCAACAACCTTTAGTATGGGGAGGAGCAATCAACGCAGGACTATGAGCATCATTGCGCCGAGATGCAACCCGTGCAATGATGAGGATGTCAGTGGTCACTCCATTACCAGCCTGTTTGCCAAGCTGAATGGCATTTTTAGTGAACCTGGACGATAACCGCTTATGGAAGTCTTACCGGACACGTGAGGGCGAGCATGAGATCAGAATAATATTTCGAAGGGCGGACAATAGGTTCCTTATTACAAAGTCCCGTTGATAGCAATCAATCAAGATAACCTCCTGGGTTGATTGAACCATCGAACGAAGCTAAGGTGTTAATTAATTGGGTGTCCAGTCAGGCATTCCTGCATACTGGATGCCTACTTGGATACCTTTCTGGATAAATATTTGGATTATATTGAGGTCAAGTTGGAAACTACAGCAGTAGCGATAGTGTCGACTCCGTGTTTTTCTCGTTGTCAGGATAATCGATATAGCAGCAAAGCCTCATGGTTAACTAATTTTCCCAGCTCGTTGATGGAAAACTGTCGACATGAAGTTGGACAAAGTTTTCTGCAGCCAACGAAGATGCAAACACATTGATACCTCGCATTCCGGAGTTTCTTGCTACAGGAAAAGTAACTCCAGAGTAACAAGGATAGATTGGGGCTTGTGATTATTAACGAGCCGAAATAGTCACCCGCTAACACTATCATTGTTGATAAACGATGTATCTATAAAGCCGTGCCGCATCGTGATACATGTGCCCATGTTCAGCCGAGTGATAACTCCATTCTGCCACTGGATGTGTATATTGCGTCTGATTTGTCCCGACTTCAAGGAAACTACAGTGCTGAAGGTTCCTATTCAGATCTCCAACTCACGACACACTCCATGGTTATCTCACATAAAATGGGGTTGTGCGAGATACAGCCAGTCAACATGGAGGAGATAGAACCACTTAAGGTGGATGTGGAATCCGGGAAAGCGGCACCGACTGGATAAAGTTTCGATATCCAAAGATATAACTAAGGAGCAGCGCAGACAAATGGGGGATCATCTGCAGAGAACCACCGGTATCTCCTCGGCTGATTACCTTGATATAAGACATACCGCCGTGGTCAATAGCAAGATCAACATATGAGGAAACTCCTTTTAAACAACAATACTGGCGAGTTCCACCCGCCATTTTTCTGGAAGTAGGTAATCGTCCACAGGAACTATCCGCTTGTGGTGTCATTCGGCGATCGAGCAGCCCATGTGCCTCTAACGTTGTCCTCTCCAAAATGGTGATCTACGTCTGCGCGTGGACGATATTAAACTGAAAAAAGTGACCGTATGTACAAGATATGAAGTCAGGATGCCATTAAATCGTTTAGTGGAATACGATAAAGGAAAAAATCACTTACACATTCGGACTGCAGGGTTTCTTCGAATATAAAAGACTCTCGGGACTCTCGTTTAGTCTAGAAAATTCATCGGCAACATATCAGCGACACATGAAAAATCTTGCGAGCGACATTCACCTTAATGTTTGGTTAATATTCCTGGAGGATTTGGACTTTTTTCGCAAACAGTTGAAGTTCATCTGCAGCGCCTCGAGAAGGTTTTCACATGCCTAATATGTGAAATTCGTCGACCATATTGTCCCGGCACAGGGTATCCAAAATGACATTGCCAAACTAGAGAAGGCGTCCTGGCCGGCCCCCTGTCATTTTTAGCAGGTTGTACAATTATTAGGTTTTGCGGCACAGTATCGTATGTTATGAATTTCTCGCGAATGGCACGCCCGCTAAGTGATCTCTCACAGGTTACTGTGAAGAAAACAGGCCGAAAGACTGTAACAACGTCGCACTTGGCATGAGATCCAACTCAGGTACAAACATTTGAACGATGCACTTTTCTCATCTCCCATCTTTGGATATGCAGACTATTTGATCCCTTTCGAGCTGCACACTGATGAGAATTCACATGGACTAGATGCAGTCCTCCATCAGGAGCAGGTTAGAGTACTGAAAGTAATAATACATGTCAGATGAGGTCTGAACAAAGCTGAAAGGAACTACCCAGCATTCAAACTAAAGTTTCTTGCCTAAAATTGCGCCATGATGGAAAAGTTTTCTGATTATCTGTATGAACATTCCTTCGTGGTATTTACCGATAATAACATTCTGATGTGTCATAGCATATATAAACATAGGCTAGTTTCCTGCAAGAGAAAAGCGGTCAACAGTTTCCAATGATGCCGGCAAGACATCACGATGTTCCAAAAATAGTAAATCCGTAATACTGATCAGTATTCTTAATCCATATGATATTTGTTGTAAAGCCGTCATCCAGAATAATGTATTTCAGTCACGATTTGATTGTGTCTGTTCATATGAACAACATGAGGACCTTGAAGTGGATGGATTCATACGGCCCCTAGCCTCGGGCGGAGTGGAATTAGGCACAAGTTACAAAACGTAAAAGCCATAGATCTTGCACGCTACGGTCGTATTTTGCTATCAGCATGCGATGTGCATCGCCAAATTTGAGAAACGCTGAGTTTTGTGACGTTGATTAAAATGTCATATTTAACCCTACCAGGCCTGGGGGGGGGGGCTAAAATGATCCCCCCTGCCAAACTTTCTGCGCTATCTCCGGAACGGTAAATAAATTGAAAGCTGACACTCCGTGAGTCTATAATTTATCATATTGTGGTCATTTTGGGCCTATTTGCATAACCCCTTGAGTAGAGGATCATGGGTAAATTCAAGATGGCGGTTACGTGGAGTACAAGAAAAATGATGTCAGTTTTTTTTCAAAATTTGGGCTTTTCCGCCATTAAAAGTGGGCAAAAAATATTTTACTTCACATAACATTAATACTTACTAATTTAACACGCAGTTTTCGCGGGGAAATTGCATAAATGGAATATTCGAAAATTCTTACCCAAAAATCGACCAAGAACTATCGTTTTTGAAATTGACGTCACTGTGACATCATCAAAGCGGTCATCTTTTTTTACATTTTCTGGTAGAGCTTTACCCAAGGGTATAGTGTGGAACGTTTCAGCTCCCTAGCTTAAGGGGTAAGAAAACAATGGGGGGGGCGGCGAAATGGCCCCTCTCCAAGCCTGGAGAGGTCCCAAAAGCCCAGGCCAGATAGAGTTAACACCGGATCTAACAAATGTTACTAGGCGAGATATAAATACGCAATATGCAGGTCCCACTAGAATATTGCTGTCCAGAAAGGGATAGTTTACGATTTCGAAATTGTGATCATGTCTTTCGTCGCAAAGTCGACGAGAACGAAGGCCCATTTCGTTTCTATGCAGATATACTGTATAAATATAATATGCCGTAAGGGCCATTTGTAGTTTCCTTCAAATTCTGTGAAGGTGGATATATATCCTTCATGCATCATTTATATAGCGATTATCCACAGCGAGAAGATCGTCTATATAGCGCTTGGTGAAGGGGCTTTGAAAGCGCCTGCATACAGTCGTATTCACAAGAGAACAGATATAGGTCAGTCAGCAGCAGGTGCACCCATTGAAATATGCTGTTGGTATATTGTGTTGCCAAATTTCACAAAGCTATTTTTAATGAGAAATTCAACCAACTCTATAAACAAACAAACATCCAATGAATGATATCCTTTTGATGTAGTAGAGATGAAGGATGCTTTATAGCTTTAGACTTTAATACATCGAGGATCAGTTGTCTTGAACACAGATATAATTAATGAACTTAGACAGTCAATAAGGTTCTCATGTGAGAATGTAGTATAGATAGTCGAGAAATCCCATGCGGATACATGTCTGTACGGTATGTGACCTTTAGCATCAAGTTCTTCGTAAGATATTTTGAGTGTTCTGGCATTCACATACATTCAACGCAGTTTTTAGAAATAGTAGTACAAAAGCAAAATGTTTTATCGCCTGGAGGAACCATTTTGCTCGGTATGCACAGGCTTATCAGACAACTAGCCAGTGAACCAGGGCTGCAGCTTAAGTCCTATTCAATATCTTCTTCGTAAATTACGGGTTTCTTCAGCGAATCTATCCCGACAAGGAGGGCAACCGTGAGGGTAACTTCGTCAAGGAGTTGTGCTCTGTGGCAGGAATTGAGCAAAGCAGAACCTCCCCATATCACATCACGGGGTGTGTGAAAAATTTATTCGAACATTGCCAATATGTTTGGTCTTCCGAACGATCTCAGAAAAGCGATTGGAAATCATATGTATCTCCATTGGCGCATGCCTATATCTTCTCGAGTCGACCGGAGAAGTCCATTCTGCCTAAAGTTCGTGCATCGCACTAGCTTGCCAATTGAGCTGGCGTTCAGGATAGATCGGTCAGATGCAACACAACCCTAGACCAAGTATGTGACAGACATGGAGAAACGTCTTGCTGAGTCTTACAAGTCCACTACGGAATCAGCAGATTGGACTAGTTTCCAGCAGAAAATACACCATGGCTTTAATGTCCGCGAGAAATGCCGAAAATCGCATTCAGGAAAAACGGTTATCATTCGATGGTAAGCACAAGCTAACCGATAAATGGTAGCAAGATGTATATGTAGTGGTGGACAAGCCAAATCTGAACATTCCAGTGTTTAGAGTGCAAAAAGAGACTGGAGCGGGTAGATGCCGAATCTGACGAAACAACCATCTTTCTCCACTAGATTTACTGATGAGGAATAGTAAGCCTCAGATCCGAGATTCAGTATTCAGCCGTCGTCCATAAAATATTTCCCGTGTCAACAATCCAAAGACATACTTCATATGACAATTAGCACCAGTTCCAACTGTGTATGAAATCAAAATAATAAAAACACCAAATAGTATCCTACGAGAGAGAAGCGGTCAGCAGGTTTCAATGATGCCAGCAAGACATGATGATGTTCTGTACATAAAATCCTAATCACTGACAATTATTCTTTATTCAATGA
Source organism: Hanleya hanleyi (assembly GCA_036873755.1). NCBI lineage: Eukaryota > Metazoa > Mollusca > Polyplacophora > Lepidopleurida > Hanleyidae > Hanleya > Hanleya hanleyi. Next base: position 42,770 of record JAVTVY010020784.1, read on the forward strand.
AGTTTCAAGTCGTTCGAGAGTATGTATCTCAGTCACGCTTCGATTGCGGGTTTTCATTTGAACACGTAAATCAGAAATATTTAAACGGCCCCTAGCCCCGGGTTAAGCGGAATTAGACACAAGTTACGAAATATAGCGCTAGAGATCTTACATACTGCGATAGTATTTTGACGTCAGTATATTTAAAATACGATATTTATCGAAGAATTTGAGAAATTTTGAATGAAGGCGTTGGTGGAAGACCGCTGTTTGCTAAGCTTCTGCAGTAACATTCCTGAAGATAACTCTACTTATGGAGCATTTCCTACATCAGTTTCCTACTTCTAGTTATCCCAATTAAACGTGTCCGATGCACGTTCCTCATTCTTTGTGTCAGACATGGTTTCCTGAAGGTAAAATATTATTTATCATCGACCCATCCACTGATGTCCAATAACCGACCTGACATTGCCAGACATTGGCCTGTCAACGAGAAAATAAAGCCAAGGAAAAAACATACGGCATATTCTTTTCGCATATAGGATCAGACAGAGCTTGTTTACTGGCTACACATAGTGACATGTAATTGTATATAACCTAGGTTGACCACCTGTTCAACCAGAACTAACCGCGCCTGTAAACCAATATTTTCACAATCATCACAACATAAATATATTTACATCGATTAACCAGTTACATTTCCTAGGTTATCCGCCTTTTACACCAGACGTCATCGCTGGTGCAAATCCTGGACTACACGCCCTTGAAATATCTGGATTACATTTGGTGACATATACATGTATATTATTGCTTTGTTGGAGGAAATCAGGTGGGGCTATTTTCCTCCTAGTTAACGTTTCATCCTCTTGTGATGGATCACTCTCAGTTTACATTTAGCAGCATCTTGAATTCTATAATGATATCAATTAATCTGTCTAATTACGAAGGGTCTCATTCAGGGTCTTTGCAGTATTGAGGGATATCTCTTGTTGGGTTATATAACCGCATACAATGTCCTGGATTGTATAGAGGTATCTTTATGTTAGAATCATAACTTTTCATTGACCGACTCTTGACTAAATTCAATATCTCTCCTATTGCATGTATGACTTTCTCTTTCCCACTATTGATAGGCCTAATATTTTTTTATATTCTTCTCATTTTTCTCCAGGAGACCATGCATCAAGTTTACTGGGAGGTTGATTTTCTTTTCTAGCATCACGGAGAACGGTGTGGTTTTCCATGCTGCTGAAGTTGGACCTATCCCACTTTTGACAACAACATCGTACATTGAACGCAAACTGAATCAAAAGAATGATTCTTCAATATTTCCGGTGAAGTCCAAGTTAGGAAACTGGGATAGAGATCGTACCAGAACAAAGAACAACTTCAAAATCGAATTCAAATAAAATAACTATAGTGTTATACAATAATGTAAATCAGTTTAGATTAATATATAGTATTCCACATACAGAGTATCAACGAGAATGACTGATGACTGAGTTAGCTTTTGCTGAAAGTTGAACACCATAGACGAACATTCCACTCGTCTTTGACAATCGTTCTCAGTAGGATAAGCTCCCGGATGAAAGAGGATTGATAAGGACATTTAATTCCCACTGGGAACCGGAAGTATGAGCTTTGCCTGACCGGAAATACCTTAGTTTTGGTCGAAAGATCGTGAAATGGTCGAAAGGATAGCTGGGGGTTCTTTAAAGGTGGCCTAAGTGAAGTGAAAACGAAAATGGCATCATGGACCGGGTTTTTAGTGATTTATACTACAGTGGGAAAAGCGACTCTAAACACAGATAAAAATTCAAAACGGAATTTCAAGTCAATGGGATATGAAATGTATATTTACATGCGGTAAAATGTTTGCATCAAATGACGGCGCTAAGCTGCCAAGATTAGTCTCTCGGTAACAGTAATAAATTACCCAGCGTATATGACATCTAATGAGTGATAACTGTGTGGGAAAACGCGAGAAACTAGTGAACTATTTGTTCACAATCAACTGTGAATTAAAGCAATATGAGTTGTCTCTCTTTTCAAACGTTCATATGTCGTTAACGGCAAAACTAACAATAAACGGACGGCAAAACAGCTCTAATTACGTTAATTTCTGAGTTAAGAGTGAACAGATTTTTGGATAACTTCCTCCATTGTTTAGTAAGGTTCGTCAACTGATTGCAAACATTTGTTCACTGATACCTTCAAATAATTAACAAATAAATCCCTGTAAATGTTGTTAATATCCCACTGATAAGACCACGCTTTATCGTCATGAGTATATAACGAGATCAAGCTGCCTACATTGTCAACGTTACCTTGTTGTTAATGTTATATACACCGTCAGCGTTTTTTGTCCCGTCCGACCCATCCACGTATTCTGTTTTCAATATCAAATTTGTTACAATTTATAAACAGAACAGCTTATAAATATAATTTTAATAGCTGTACTGTCTTTGTCGCGTGTTTTAGTCCTTTTTATTTTTATTGTTATCTAATTATTGTCGCGTTTTTGTTGCATGTCTGTATGATGATTATGAATATTTAAATATATGCGGATAATAAATTCAACGATTTATAAAAAAGAAAAAAACACACCGTTCAATTGTTTCAGAATTTGAATTGAATGTTGACTGTTAATAAAGACGGGGAAAGTTCCTTTGAGAGATGCGGTAAGAGGGGGTGTCGATGTCAAAATATTGGCATGGCTCCCACATTACATGAGAGTCGTGATCTCACTATCATGAAGGCATGACTCTGTTTAGAATGTGAGTGTGGCGGAATTTCGATCACGTGAGGTAGTTAGCCAATCGTGGTTAGTATGAGGAATCTGGTTACCTCCGAGCTATTACGGCACGGCGACTCGGTAACCAGATAAAGTGCCCCCTTACGGCCAAGAGCCGCGAACTAGACGATGTGAATCAGCGGGGGAACAAGGAGAGTAGGGACGTCAGTGATACAAGCTGAATAGTATGAGCGTGACCCACATTTCGCAAATTTGTTTTCTAAGTTTAATAATTGAAAATTTAATTAAAATTAATTAAAAAATAATTCACTTTAATTAATAATTAACATAAATAACCCAAATATTTTTATGTTGTTCATGAGTCAGCCTGGAGAAAATTGGGCTGATCAAGTCAAAAATATAACCAAAGTGACAATTGAAGTGCTCTGTTCAAATGTGAACATCTGTCTTGACAGGCATCAATCCATTGTTAATTTTGTTACTTGTTATGTATTAGCATAAAAAAATCACCAAAAATGCAAAAGACTATCGATGCATAAATCCACTTACAATATTCACCTTGTGGGACATCAACTGTAAAAGTCTGGACGGAAGTTGACCACGAAAATTTCAACTTCCCGTCGTTGATAGCTGACCGGTGTTGCGGAATGTCATTCAATTTCTAAACAGGGGGCCTTCTCACCCCTCGTTAATCATGTCTCCTTCCACCATGCTTCTCCCAAAGTGACCTAAATCAACACCAGGAAGTACAGTTTGAAGCCTCATCTGCAATTTGAAATATCAGATGTATCAGAAATGCTGAAAAATCACAGCTCATAAAATCGACAATAAGCATGCTCTCCACTGAATTTCTAAACCATGTAGTTTGAGGGCTCCGTTGCGGTGTGGTACACACTGTTTTAAGCATACAAGCGTAAATCCCATCCGAGAACAAATGTGAACATGTGCACACTCAGAAAATGTAAGTGTATGAGAGCCTAGACATATACTGTTATCGTCATCCAGAGGGCGTTGAATGACATTCAAACTTTGCCCGTTAGAACCGGAACCACCCTAAGCACCTCTACATGATGACTGTATATGGATAGTCACACATGTCCAGTTAATCATATTGTAGTTAGTTACATTGTCGCTATATGGCCGAACGCGACGTTGAACCCTAACTCACTCACTTACTCACTCAGCTTTCAACGGGTACAGATAGACGTACACATTATGTTATATTGAGGTGTATGCCATGTTCCTTGTCCAATATTCGGGTGAAATGTCATTTCCGATTTTTTCCCTGTCTCAATACAAGCGTCTAGTCTATCATTCATTATCCAGCCGTCGTCTTTTAAAGAATTTCCTTCTTTATAAAATTCAAAGAACTAATTCATACTCTACCCGATCCCAGTGGATGGATGGATGGATGTACTTGGGCACTCCATCGCACCGCGATGGGCACAGGTCGTGCGAACACGCCGTGCAACCCGTTTCCCCCAACCCGCCCTACACATGATCCCTCTTTACAGTGTCACATAGACACTGTTTAATCCCCACATTCTTATTAAACAATATACCTTCTCTTAATTTCCATAACTATCACTAGAAGTATCACATAATATTTCCATCTGTCGAGCCCCCTCATTCTCTCTTCTCGGACCGATTCTTAGTGGCAACTTTGATTAATTATCACCATGGACACTCATAATTAAATGTCCCAATAGCCACTCATCCTCCCCATTCACTCAACATTTAATATATCAATCATCGAATTTCTCTCCAACCCACTTTCTTTAATAATTGTTCCTGCCCCGAACACCCTAGTAAAATCCTCGTCCATGTGTACCTAAATTTTCAAATATCCTATTGTTTCCCGTCTTCTTCAGCTTCCCACTGTTGAGCCGTTTCACAAAGTAATCCTTCACATTGCACCCAGTGTAAAGTCTTGTCACATTAACATTCTACAGCAGTTCTGCCTCCCCCAACCCCTCAATATCCCCTCTAATGGTTCACACATCCTGCACAAAGTTGGATACGATACGGCTCACTGTTTTCTCCAAAGTATTACCACCAAGCCCCAACAAGTCTGATAAGGCTAGGTCTTCATCATCCCCACTTATCCTTCCCCATCTAATTTCCTTATGTGAAGCTATCAACTGACCCCTCAACTCGTCCCTCCTTGCCATGTACCTTTCACAATATAACAAGACATGTTTCATATCTTCCACCACCCCACACGTTTTACACCCTTTCTCTTCCAGACCTCGTTTCATCCTATTCCTTGTGGCCAACGACCCTGTCCTAGCCTTCGCCAGCCAAGAAAAATCACCCGCCCAGTCTACATATCTCTCTTTCCATGGACCCTCTTTCTTCTTGTATATAAACAAGGATGACTTAGATTCCATCCCATCTTCCACTCCTCTACCCACTTTTCATCTACTTTAACAGAAATCATTTTTCCCCATCTTCTCTCACTGTTTCCGGTTTCAATTAGGTTAACATTATAGTTTTTCTAATCGCTTCTACTTCCTTGAACCACCCAGTCTGTTTTTCTGTTTTGATACCTTCCTCCAAAGCAGTTTTTGCCCATCTATCCCCCTCCAATCTAACAAGACGCCCATAGTAGTTTAACTTCAATATTCCTACTTCCTGACGGTCATCGGGCCAAAAAGTTCCCGGTACCAATGGGGGTGAGATGCCCTTCCACCCACAGAAACCCGTAACTATCGATTTGCAAAGTTCCATGAACTTTCAACCAACAACCGACTCTGTTCAAGACCGACATAAATGCGCTCACATATGCAAGTTACAACATGCAAATGTATGTCTTCGTTTTTCCGGCCGCCATTGGGTGGTGACTGCACTTTTTTCTTTCTTTTTTTCTTTTTCTTTGTGTCATTTTCGTGGACCTCATAGCTATCTTAGTGAAATTTCAGAGCCCTCCGCCTCCAAAAATCCCGGTCCCCAATGGCAATCCTCCGAAATCTATTTTGCTCCCATTATATACCCCAGTGCTCCCATTATACCCCAGTGCTAGCTGAGACCTACATATACTATTCACTGTCTTGGCCGTCTGACAACATGAAGTTATCTTGATTAGCGTCTTCTTAAAACATGTCAATTCTGGGCCGATGACGGTGATAATATGCAGCAATGCATCGAAGCTATCGTTTATAAAATGCTAACGTTTTATGCAGAGAAACAAAACTGTCACCAAATGTAGGTTAAATCAACCTCTGTTAAAACAAGTAGGGAATATCAGCTTATCTTTGCATGATAAACTTCAGGTCGGGGTTACAAACGAGTGGGGTGAAATCTACATTACCTAGTATTTACCCACCGTTTTCCATAGTTAACATTTCTTTGTTACTCGAAACAGTCACATGCTAATTCAGTATGTGTTTAAACCTTGATAGGACCACTCGGACATGAACGGACTGAGGGCAGAGTTAACCCTTACCGAGTCCCGCTTCTGGACAATATTTCTTTTTCGGACATTCCACCTTATTAAATGGCGAATGATCACTCGATCAGCAGTTCAGAAGAAAGTTTGGAAGGATGCCCCGGATCATTCTACAAAATAGAACAACATTGTTCCCAAAATGAACTTTTTACGTTTCGTCCAGTGAGGAAAAGAATACCGGTGCTTTATACGTCGAAAATATATTTTCAAACTTCGCTAGAGCTGGATCTAAATTTTGCTTAATGCTGATTCTATGGAAGTCAAAATCTCCATGAAAGAGCCCAAGGACACACAATTTTGTATCTGGAATTTAAAAACTCCCAGGGGGAATTGAACTCCGCTTGCATCGATACAAATATAAACAAAAATAGGTCAAGAATCAATTCGAGGTCAAAAGACCAAACATCGTAAGAAAAGAGCGAAAACTGGCCTTGTTTGAGGAACGTTTAATTGGTGACAAGATTTTGTATGAATACTAGCTTTATTGTATTAACATTGGCTTGTATTTATACGAATAAAAAAGTGGATTTGAGCCAATGGTCAAAATCATGAAGTTATAGATATTGCTAAAACTTATCTCCATACACCTTACCCTTAAAGATAGACCCACTTTCCAGCTGAGGAAATAGTTCACAAAAGATCAATTGAAGTTGAACACTATAAAGAATAAAAATTTGCGTTTTTCTTCGTTAATGTATGGTATTTTATTTTGGTCAAGTTTTCGTCGGGTGGCGATTTTTAGAAACTCACCACCCGCCACGTGCTGGAGAGGTCTCCGGCGATTGGCGACTGGCGAATTTCTACTATCTAGAAACATGTAAAAACTCACCACTCGCCACGCGACGGAAAATGCGGCGAGTTTGTTCCAATCTATTAACATTGCAAAAATCGCTAGTCGCTACACGCGCCGAAAACACACTTTCCGATGCCGTAACATTACAAGGTATGCCAAGATTCCCAGCGGTCGCTCAAAGATGGTGAATGATGGCCATCAGCCTTGTCAATGATATAAATGGATTTTACTTACTCAAGCACCAAATATCCATATTTTATATTTCAAACAATTTATTAGTCAAGCTCACTGTGAGCTGGATTAAAATTAGCAACTCTTTGGACAGAGTACCCAACAAACCTGGTTCGAGCGGCTTTACAAATCGACTTCAGAGAAACTAGTAATGATAAGGTTAGAGTCAATGGACTAATATGTTGAAATCTAACAAACATACTGCCTGGGTCCTGTATATCATGGTTTTCACATTTCCAGATATACGAACTGTGTGAATTATTATGCAGAAGGGGATGGATCAAGTGGAAATGTTTTCGTTTTCCAAAAGAAACTGTAATTAAAGTTTAAGCGAGCACATATTATCATCTGCAGGCCGGCATCAAAAACGGATTGGACTAGAATTAAGCCTGGCAAAGCTCAGATCATGTAGTGATCAAATTCAGCATGCAAAGTTTCTGATTCAATTATGGAGAGCTTAGTCATCGAGAGCTTACGATTCTAGCTATAAACCGCAATTTAATCTGATTCAATTAATCTTGGCATACACATTTATGGACTTGACTTTGAAAACGCGGCTCCACTTTCTTGATTGCAGTCCTATTTAGCCTATTTGCTGCTTTAAATGTTCTGCCGTGTCTGGATCTCAACTATTGCGTGTTTTATTGACAATGTCAAGTATCACCGGGCTATACTGTATTTGTTATACATTTCTACGTTCATTCTCTGTAGTATTTCTTGGTTTAACAAGCATTAAAGAATAACTGAACTTATGAATGCAGAAATAGGCTAGGATCTATATTTGGAAAGGTGACTTGGAAAATACTGCGAGAGTAGGAGCAAGAAATTTACTGTCGACCTTCGTTGTTGACGGTGACCATTGATTTCTATCGGACTGTACTGGTTCAACTTCGGCAAGTGCTTATTATCGACCGTCCTTGTCAACCAGGTCAATGCTTTCATTCGGACTAAAACATTGCATCTCGGCAAGAGCAAATCAAATTTAAGAGTTGCTATGGTATTTTATTGGTTGAGACCTTCTAGTTTTGGGAACTGAGGCCATGGAGGATCAACCACAATTGAGACTGAGCGTGACCTAATAAAATATTCCTTTTACTGATGCTTCCCAGACATGCGCACTAACAAAATATAGCAAAATTCGATAAGTCAAAACTCTCCACTCGCCGCGCGCCAGTGTTTCTCCGTCGCGTGGCTATTGGCGACTTCTGCAATGTTAATAGATAGGAACAACCTCGCCGCGTTTTCCGTCGCGTGGCGAGTGGCGAGATTTTATATGTTAAAAGATAGCAGAAAGTCGCCAGTGGCCGGGGACCTCGACACAAACTTGGCTCAAAATATTAATGCTCCAATTCGTGATTTTACTTGATGTGACTTTAGTCCCAGGTGTTTTGACAATGATGCTAGGCATAAAATATGTGGTTTGGGTGAAACAGTTAAGTGTCAATTTAAAGTTACATGTCAGAAAATTAGCTGGTTTGTCTGAAAATGCTCCCATTACGATATAATGCACACCAAGCCAAACAACATCTGCGAGTATAGTCAGGGCTTCCGGAAAGTGGTGAACATAATGGGTTCCACTTCAAATTACTTGTATACTGTATATACTATAATACATATTTCCGACCAGCATTAAATGATCACTTGACGTTTATTGATCCATCGTGCTTTACTTCCCACTGATGTGTCATTGGTGAATTCAGCATGGTGACCATACATTTATGGGGTCTGTGAAATTTGCGTTGTTCTTGGAATTCATGTTCTTTCATGTCAATTTCTTCAGAATTGACCTTTCATCATTTTGAGTTTATTTCCATAAATCCACCTGGTTCCATTCAAAAACACCTGGTTCCATTCAAAATTTACGAGAAGTATCGTGCAAGTGTTCTCAGAATGGGCATAAACTGATAATAAATGATGCAGGAAGGTTCGAAAACGGCAAATGAGAACTTTGAAGTGAGAAAATTGTCCGATATTAGAAAGGTGAGAGACCGTGTCTTTCATATTTCATTATTCCATATACTTCGCGGACATAATTTCGAACTAACCTGTCAGTTAAAATTGTTTACTGGAATCGCTCGATTTTGAATAATTTGAAATATTGATTGAAACAATTCTTTGAATTTAACAAGAATTTCAAGAATGCAAAATTATAAATGACCCCTTGTGGCTGTCATCTTGAATTTACCTATGTTGCTTTATGTGAAGGGGTATGTAACACACAGAAAATGAACCCATAGTTATAACTATGATGTTGTAAATGCCGCAGCTTAACAAATCAGTACATCTGTATAACTAAGATGAAACTCTTCCCAACTGAATAAAAAGAGAGTCATAGGAATTGTTTATTGGACAACCACTGTGAATTTATTTATTAAAATTAAGTGAAAATATTCTGAAAATAGGCATTGCCATTTAACCTATGGGGTGGCCATTTTATCCCCCCCCCCCCCCCCTCCCATGATTTTAACAAGTTTTAAAATGAACCCAAATGATCAGCTATGCTGATGAAAGTTTGCCGTCCTAACGTTTGTTCGATTTGTGGTTATACCGAAGAGTTGACAAAAACTATCGGGTTGAAAAAATGAATGAAGAGACAAGGTTTAGATATACAGGCCAATTACGCGTTGATGGTCAATTATGACCATTAAAATCACAAAATCGATACTTACGAATGGTTTTAACCCAGTTTCCAGCATCTTCTCTGGGTTCATCAAAATTCACTTTTGATACGCCCGTCGTGAGAAGCGGTCGATTAATTCGTTAGCGAGTTCTGCCCGTACGACAGTAAGACAAGATTTGTTTAAAGTCGGTCAGCCACACAATTGAACATTGGCAGACGAGTACACTGTTGATTGATTACACAAATGAAAACTTCATAACAAGCACAACGAGTTGTGTTTCTCTGTAAAACAGCTGCCATCTTTGAAAAACTGATGACCGCAAGAAACAAGCTTTGTTATACCTGTTTGGAATTGTTGCTGACTATCGAACGTTATTATCGAGGTCTCATTTCCTAATCCGGGTATTGTTTTGTGGATGACAGCTGAGAACTGTACTAAACGTCGAATATGACGACTATAGTTATACCCTGTGTGATTTGTATTTTTTTATTCTAAGGTTGAGCAATGGCTGGATTATTCCGGGATCTGGCCGGCCAATTGGCTTTGCTTGAAGCTCTGCAACAGATGGTGGCTGACTCTGACGATGCGGACATTATCTGGGATAAGGACGACCGGTCACAGTTCATGATCGTGTCTGATGACGGACGCACGGTACGATTTCTATTTCAGATTGATTCTCCACTGTGTTCATATGTCATAGGATGGATGGTATACCTCGTGTTAGTGAGTATACCTGATGAGTCAGTGCGCCTTTAGTCAATAATACCATGATGGTTACTTCCCGTACACTGTCAGAAGGATTGGGTGAATTGGACCCGATATTTATGGGTGTAGACGTGATGGACCCAATGACTGAGTTAAATTCCACTTGGACTCAAACTTTCTACGTCCTTTTGACCCGCATACTTCACGTCTATACTCAATCCTTCTGACGGTGTAGTTCGCTCACGAGAAGAAAGAAAATCTGTACATGTTTATCTGCCAGATATAAAAATAACTTTTAAAAAAATGACCCAAAATTACTCAATTTGACCGATCACAGAACGTGGATATCGTGCTTAAAATTTGTCTCTAGAGCGAGGCTTTTAACCAGATATCTAATGAACCAGATGGAATTATTCAGACCTGCTTGATGTGATGACAGATCTATAACCATTTCGTTTCTTCATGCTTTGTTGATGCATAGGTTTCAAATTATTATATCCAAAACGTGGACTTCATGTTTGAAGTTTCCTTCTTCCTTCACCGATACCGTTTTGAGGGGCGAGAGCTCCGAACCCATGTGTTTGTCCGTGTCATCGTGGCATATGAGGCAACTTAAAGTGGAAATTCATATATGATCTGATCCCAGACTGACTGGAACAACTCTAGTTCTTCAAGGTTTTAGAAACGTTTTTCACACATACAGCAGTCAGAGTATGTTGCAATATCTCGACCGTAATCAATACATCGGCGTTAATATGGGCGAAAAGAGCAGGACTGGAAAATAGCAGAGATGCCGATACGGTTTTAATTGGAGACATTGAAGCTCGGAGTCGCTGGAATGTATGTAGTCTGACAAAGTTGTTATTCTTTCAGGTGAAAAGACACCCGCCGTTACCGTTGTTAACCACTGACGGCGTTAGAGCGAAGACAGGATATAAGTCCGGTATTCACGTCTGGGAAATAACGTGGCCTCGGAGCCAGCGTGGAGATTACGCGAGCGTAGGGATCGCTACACAGTCATCGACCCTTCAGTACCTCGGTATGTACGGAGGAAGCTGATCTTTGAGTTTAAAGTTGTATTATCTGTGTTATGCCCTGGTTGTGAACCAATTCATATGCGGATGTGACTGATGGCGATTTGGTAAAATTTATTCCAGCAAGTTGATGTTCTTACTCAAGCTCTACCAGGCATTCATTACTTTCTGCTTCGCGCCTCTTCGTTTAGCGCTGTAAGGGTCTCACGGACTGTGCCGGAGTTGATCCGAGGTCATCTGTTGCCACAGTGAACGAACATGGCGACCGTCTAACTGGGCGAATTGATATCAGTCGCTCCTCACCGATATATTTTTCCACAACATATAGTTCTAGGGTAATTTGTCAAAAAGCTGCCTTCAGACTGTGTGAAACTGGTGTTTTGGAATACATTGAATAACTGTTTAGTGTATTTCGAGATAAAGATACATTTTGCGATCAGTAAAACAGTCAGATAGAACAGATGTTGGTTTCTGCAGGAATCCTGCAAAACATGGCGAGACCCCTACAGGGGTAAATGCAGCGTAGCGCAAAGCACGCTGGGAGAGGATGGTTCTTACTGTCAAACCCACGTCATCAGAATGATCAATTTGTACTCTGTAAGGGTTATATATGCCATATGCAGGTGTACACAGTTTGAAGTCCATGCGAATATTGCACAATCCGGTGCAACCCCTTGTTCAGTCTAAATGTAAATTCAATTGATTCCTCTGACATACTCGATTTTCAGGACAAACCGACCTGATAGGTGGGAACGACGAATCGGTCGGATGGAATTTATCCAAGAAGTTGGCTATGTACAGCGACTGTGTAATTTCTAAGTATCCAGAGAACAAGCCAGTCAGCTACCAGATTCCGGACAAGATAACAGTTGTACTTGACATGAATGTTGGAATTTTGAGATACAAGGTGGACGGCGAAGACTTGGGAGTCTGTGCCAGCGGCTTGAGGGGCAAACACGCCCTATGGTACCCAGCTGTTAGCTGCGATACCAATGCGATCATCACAATACGGAAGGTCCAAATTCCGTCACCAGGTAAGCCGTTCACAATTGACCTGGAGCATTCTACTATAATTATTCCCAATATTCCCTAGTCTCATCCACGCACTGGATAAGTGTGATGTACAATGGTTCATGTGTTCGATGTACATACATATTATTTCTCAGTTGACATTACTGAACAAGATATGACAATAGTTATATAGATTGGGTTATTCATAACAAAGATTTGGTTGTTCCATTTACACATACCACTTTTTTGGAACAAAGTGTTTATTTAGAATATTATTTAGTATTTATATTCAGTTGGCATTTGGATACGGCCAAGATGAAATACCAAGATAAAATTTGTTTTTGAACGACATTGCTATGATAATTGCTGAGCGATATATGATCAATTTGAGAGAAAAAAATGGATAAGAAATATATAACCATACCCCTTTTCGGGAAGGAGTTTTTAATTGACATTTGGAAACAGAGTTTACACTGAGTGGACCATTATTAGGAAATATATGACTGTTCGACTACCCTCAATTCGGCAAATTAACATTATAATTAGTGTCAATATGGGATATTACTACCTCTCCGATGGATTAGCGAATCCCAGTTTCTTTAATTTCTGCTACCCTATCTGGCCTGGGCTTTTTGAGACCAGTCCAGGCCTGGGGGGCCGAAATGCCACCCCCCCCCCCCCGCTAATATCTTCCTTACTCCTTCAGCTAGGGGTTTGAAACTTACCAAACTATACCCTTGAGTCAAGCTCTAATAGAAAATGTCAAAAAATCAAAAAATCTAAAACAGTATTTTTTGGTCGAATTTTCGATCAAATTTTTGGAATTTTTTATTTCTGCAATTTCTCCGCCAAAAGTGCATGATAAATTAGTAAATATTAATGTGATGGGGAGTAAAATAAGTTTTGCCCTCTTTTCATCGCGGAAAAGCAGAAATTTTGAAGAAATGTGACGAAAACATCACTTTTCTGGTACCCCATGTGACCGCCATCTTGAATTTACCCATGATCCTCTCCTCGAGGAGGTTATGCAGATAGGCTCAAAATGACCTAAATATGATAATTTATAAATTCACGGAGTGTCAGCTCTCAATTTTTTGTCGTTCCAGAGATAGCGCAGAAAGTTTGGTAGGGGGCCATTTTGCCCACCCCCTCCCCCTCCCCCCACACCCCCCCGGCCTGGTAGGATTAATAACTATTTATTTATCCGTAGTTCCAAAGTACTAAGCAATGTAGTTTGGGTCTGTAGTGGGGGAGCGGTGCAAGGTGAGCCCCTGTAGCTCACGGACGAATATATCCCTATATTACTTATGATGGTAATCTCCAACGTCGCCAGTGTAAGAGGTGGGGAAAATTGACGACGTCTTGCGACTAAAAAGCAACCATGTGACTCCACACGGAAGCTTCCCTCGGCACCTCACAGTGTATGTTGTTTTGCACATATCGAGTAAATCCCAATCTCAATTTCGGTATATGGCTGGAACGTATAGCTTCTCTCAGAGAACGCATAAATTCCATCCATGGGGAGCGCATGGCGCATGAAGTAGTGGACAGGCTACGGAATAATGCCCTCACTAATCGAACGGTGCGCTCACATTACTTACCAAAAGTTTGTTTTGGCCTTAATAATATTATACACTCAGACTACACCAACAGTAGATCTAATTTAGGTTGAATATGTTTTTGGTTCCAAAAAGACACTGTGCCAGAGATCAATTTCGCAGCCATTGAGCCCTGGAGTAAACCTCTATAATAAAGGTCTATTCTGTTATGTAGCTCCCGGATTACAGCCGAGCCAAAGCGTGCCTCGACAGGAGTCTCCACAACAACAGCAAGTTTCATCTCCATCCCCATCACCATCGCCTACGCCATCACCGACACCGCCCAGTGAACCGCTAAATTTCCACCGGCGTTGTGGAAAGAACGTTATTCTCTCGGCTGACAAGAAATCAGCAGAGAGAAAAGAGTAAGTTAGACAGTTTCTCTTAAGCGAAGAACTCAACGTAGCAAGGAATCGTGAAATGACACCACAGTGATGTTAGTACATTTCTATTGGACAACCTTATCTGTAATGCAAATAAACTATTTGGCTGACAAAGGAAACAGTTTCAACAATGAACCAGTCCTTGTGTATACAGTCGCATGACATTGCTTCGTTTGGAGATCCTACATTCCCAGATCGGTTCTTCTATCCAATCGTTTATGCAGCTTTTGGGTTCCGCCCAAGTTCGTTCCGTTCATTTATCGTTGATTATAGTAATCGTTTTCCGTTCCGTTCATCAATCTTCTTTCCGTTAAGTATTGAAAGATAATGATATCTGACATTATACCTGGGTATATTTCCAAATCACTGTTTCAAATCAGATTTTAACGTACCGAAAACGACTGGAAGTCGTTCGGCGAGCTGGTTTCACACCTTTACGGCCGCCGCTGGACGGGCTGTCTGAGTAAACGGTCAGTGCGTTATGGATAGTTGTCACAGCCCTTTTGTTCATAAATTGCTTCCTCAAGACACACTGATCACATGAAGTAAGCCGAACCATTTTGTGTCAGTGTTTTTCGGTTATAAAATTACTAAGCGAATATCCAAAAATCGAAAATGAGTCCTTCAGATCATAGAGAATTTGGCAAAATGTTTTAGAAAGATAACTATAATCTGTGTCCGTTGGCTCCACAAATAAATAACACTTAAAGATTTGATGATAATTTACGCCATTTATAGATTTTCTATAGTCCAAGAACGTTTTACCTCAGATGACAGTGTTATTTCTGTAGTTGTTTGTGCTCGTTCTGGGAAGACTTCCTGTCGTGGGCAGTACACTTCTGGGCACCTCGTGTAGTATGTGGATAATATATTGCCTGGGGATTTATGGAAACACTATACTGGAGTTTGTTCTGAAGATAATCTGTCGAACTTTATTGTACTATATCATTGTATAGCCCTTCGTATCACCGACCATCCTAAAATGAAATGATATACCGGTATTTAATCTCAACAATCAGGGTCTTCGAAAATTTGGTAAATACATATTTTACAGGATTAGACACAGGAAAAATTGAGAAACACGACCGGAAACCGGATAGTTCAATAATATTTTATATAATCCGGTGGTCCACGCATTTTTGCCAAATCATATTGAGGCGACCAGGCGATTTCCTGATTAGGCTAGGCAATTACCTCTGTAATACACAGCCGATCAATTGCTTAATCGACAGTCAGCGGGGGGCGCCGTTTAATTTTCATACCTATGTAAGTAATCAAGACCGGGACCTCAGAAAAATAGATTCAAACATAAAATTACACTATTTAGAATTGGAATTTCAAATTGATTTTTTCAATAGAAGGAAGGTCTAATGGGGAATATTGAAACTGGGTAGTAAAAAATAAATGACCGTTTTCTTCAGTCAGGAGGGCTCAGTATCCTTAATCCTTCAACATTTAAAATGAAAGCAAACGGAACGGAACACAGAAACGTTTAGTTACATAAGTTTTAGTTACACTCTACACGATATACTGGTTATACTGTTATACTGGTTGGATCATTTACAATTCATATTTTCAGTCCCCTCGTTAATGATAAAGATGGGGTTGCGATCACAGAAAAACCACTTCAGGACGGGAGCCTGTTTTCTGTAAAACTAGTGAAGATGGTGGACAAATGGAACCCATCTCTGAAGATCGGGGTGATTCAGATGCTAGCGGGCTGCACAGAAATACCCACAGCGAGTACATCATCTGACGAGTGTTGTGTCTGGTCCGGGAATGATGTTCTTTACAAAAGGAATTACGTGGGCTCTCTATCAAGAAATCTGAACGAAGCCAAGGTACATTATAACTGACAGTTACACTCACTGTTTTGCTTTGTCAAATCGAATGAGTCTTCCGATTCATGCTTCAACCGTAGTTCTATACGTTGGACACTATGAGTTTAAATGTGTTTTACATTGCGAAATGGTCTGTGCTGACGCTCAAACTAGGCGTCGTGTCAAAACAATCCGTCCTGTCACTATATACATGCAAAATGAGGCATCGCCATATCCAATCAGATCCTACATCTGATATACGCTCTAAGCTGCATCCCGAAGATTGGCCCTTTAACTTGACGTTTGGATATGTACATTATGGCATGAATGAGTGTAATTTTTTGTATTGCGGATCGAGAAAGGTCAAGGCCGATATGCAATTTCCAGTGCCGATGTAAATTTAGTCGTCGTAGTCGATACCTTCCCCATTCATGAACGTTTCCAAATTGTTAAATAAATTCGGCCCTTTACCTTCCAGCAAGATTTATCTCGCTTGATAATTATCAATGATGGACACTCGTATAATTTTCATTTCTCTTCTCAATTTACTTAAATGATCTGGAGGATGCTCTAACAAATGCTGGTGCACAGGGCATTACATTAAGTGCTAAAAATGCATACATATATTTGAGATTATTCATTTTGCTTTATGCTGATGATACAGTTTTATTGGCTGAATCTCCTAAAGAGATGAAAAATATGCTGCATAATTTCTCAATTTATTGTAAAAACTGGAGGCTGAGGGTAAATCTATCGAAAACCAAAATAGTGGTATTTGGTAAGGGAAGAAGATCAAAGGCGAAATTCTACCTTGATGGTAATCTTCTTGAAGTATCTGATGTTTATACTTATTTAGGTATACCATTTAGGAAAAATGGAAAATTCTTATCTGCTCGTAAACACCTTGTCTCACAAGCTACTAAAGCAATGTTTGGTGTGCTGAATTGACTTACCAATTGACTGTCAAGCTAAATTATTTGATGAAATGGTTAAGCCAGTCTTATTATATTCTAGCGAAATGTGGGGTTATGAGAAAATTGATGATACAGAAAAGGTGCATTTGTTCTTCTGTAAAAAAATACTTAGAATAAAGAGGAGTACCCCTAGTGGTATTGTTTACGGGGAACTTGGTAGGGCTCCTTTAGCAATTGATGTTTGCGTACGTATGATAACACTGTGGGCAAAAATCGTCTCTGGAAAAACTGGAAAAACTGAAAAACTCTCCAGTTTAGTTTATCACATTCTGAGGTGTAATATTCCAGGACAATCGCCATGGTTAAATAAGATAGAATTGATATTAAATGATTGTGGTTTAAGATATATATGGGCTTCCCAGCAATTTAGTAGTGTAAAGTGGCTTGTTTCAATCGTAAGACAAAATTTAACTGATCAGTATTTTCAACATTGGCACGAAGAAATAAATAAACTGTCTAAAACAGAGTTTTACAAAATATTTAAACAACAGATTCTTTTAGAAAATTACCTCACTGTATTGCCCCCTGGACTGAGACATAGCATGACTAAATTTCGAACATCCAATCATAGGTTACCGATTGAAACATGTCGCTGGACTGGTATCCCTCGTCAGAATAGAGTATGTATATTATGTGATAGTGGAGATATTGGAGATGAACCTCATATTTTATTTTACTGTACTCGACTTGAAGAACTCAGAAATACATATATACCATCTTATTATTATAAATATCCTAATAAGTTTAAGACAAAGGATTTGTTCAATAACCCGTCAAAAAAAGTATTGATTAATTTAAGTAGGTTTGTTCAAAGGGCTATGACTTTGGTAAGCGTTCAAGCCCAAGAGTAATTTTGACGAACCATTTGACTAAGTATTAACAAGTACTACAAGCTGAATCTATACACTAATTATTATCTGTATATTGTATCATGTACTAGAATGTACCTGACATCCTGTCCACTTCTGTATAATTCTATTCTCACCCCTAATACCAGTGAATCTGGTCTGGGAGTAATAAAGTATTCGTATTCGTATTCGGTTTCTTATTGAGTAAGTCAATTGAAGACTAAAATGTAACCTAACAAAATATTGCTTTCCAGTTAAAGTGCGAAGGGACATCGTGTATGAATATATATATTGTGTTGCAGACTGGTACAGTTGGTGTAAAATATGACACAGACGGAACCCTTAGTTTCTACATGGATAGTCAATGTGTGGGGAAAATAAACCTGAAAATACCCGGCAGACTACATGGCGTTGTTGATATCTACGGTAAAACCACACAAGTTGCAATAGTCGGTCGGACGGCAGAGCGAGGAGGAGGAAGAGGTGATGTTTAATTTTCAATATTGAGTGTCGAGCCCTGTCGAAGGGTGCGATATGATAGATAGCTCCATCTTACAAAGATTGTTATGCCCCTACATCTACAGTGCATTATGTTTGCCTTTCACTGCCTTATATCCTTCCGCCCACACCCTCATGCATTTTTGCAGTTATTTCGGAGTCTTAGATCCAAAGAAGCCTGGCGATTTTGGTTTACTGATCAATTACCGCGTCCATAATAGAGAGACCCTATTCATACAGCACAATTAATACCGAAATCTAAGTACATGTAGGCATAAACCACCAACAGATCTATAATCTCAAGCTAGTTTCTTGCAAGAGAGAAAGGATCAACAGTTCCTAATGTCACGGACAAGACATCAGGATGTTCCTATCGTCAAATCCGTATCATGACCGAAATTTCGAATGATTCGAGGGACGAAGTCCCCCCCCCCCCCACCTTTATTCTAACAAATTTATATGCCCTTTAATAGCTCACTACACTTCACCTAGGAATATTGATATTTGGATTGACAGTTGATTTGTGGCTGCCATTGATAATCTCATGTTTGTCAATGTGTGCAAGTGGCACATGTTTGTTCCTGTTTTAGCTTTGCTTCTATAAGCTTGTTCGTCTTTTGTTGAATCAAACCTGGAGTGTCTTAAAAGTCGCTAATTCGTCAGCCTATCATCAATGGCGGTACTCCTATCTGTTATCACTGCTGTTATTTTGATTGTCTGTAGATTCAGATGATGCATCCACCGCTCTATTGTCCTAAACGATATAAAGATAGAATCATAATCAGTATGCAACTAATAATTTCATAGCAAATATCAAAATAAAAACTCATTTAGCCATCTCTTTGGTCCTGCAGGATCGGCGTCCAAGGATAGAGGATCGTGTGGGGCGACACCATCTAGAACAGAGGTGGAAGAAATTTTAGATTTGATGCAACAGGCAGTACAAAAACTGTCAAATCCACAGCAGCACACCCTTGCAGAGCTTGCAAAAGTTATAGTAAGCCTTGAGGATCGAAGATCAGAGTTATCGAGTGACAATGAAAAACAGGCGTTTGGGGATAAATTCTCAGAAATGAGTGGTGGAAAAGCTTTGACAACGTTCATTATGTACCTGCGATCCGATTCAAATATGGAGCAAAATAATCTTGAAGTAGATCTGCTCACCATTGGCTTCTGTTGGAACGCTTCACATAATAGTCTGAGGTTTTGTGAAGCAATTGGAGATGCGGGTCTTCTGGAACATCTAGCAAAAGACCTTCATAAGCTCAAAGCCACTTACTCGACACAAGGCAATTTGTGCAGGCGAGTTATGGCCTCGATTTGCATCCTTCACAATAGTGCCAAGGCTGCGGGCACTAAGGAGATATTCAAGAAGAAATTCATCCGGGAGGCACTGAGAGCCTATTGTGATGCTAGCAACCATAAGGTCATAGCTGCGGCATCGATCCAGGGACTGTCATATATTTGCGTTCCTGCGGGAACAGTTGCTGCTGAGAATCTCAATTACATGATTAAAATGTTGGCCGGCTGTACTCAATCTAGAAGACATAACTATTGCGAAAAATTCATTGGTGGATCACCAAATTTCTATGCTATTGAAATTCTTGAAAGTGTGACCAGTTTGGCAGGAAATGACAATAACAGAAAGCATCTGGTGGAATCTGGTGTCATGCCTCACCTCGTGTGGATGCTGCAGAACGGTGGTACAAGAGAGCGAGAGCAAGCGGCAAATGCCGTCTGGACACTTGTGGGTGAAACCACTCGATGGAAGATCTCACAGACTAAAGACATTGTGGAGAGTCTTACCATACTTAAAGACACAGAAAATGAAGCCAAATTTGACCTAATTTATTCAAGGTTTATACATTAAACATCGATTTGGTACTTTCAGCACTATATTTCTTCGAGTATTAAAGTTAGCCATTCAAAATTCAAACCACAGATGAATCGGCTTATTTACCAGATCTTCAAGTTGTCTGATCTGGACCGATTTTCTCAATGTCAAATAATACGTTAACTGTTGATTCGGTGTTGATAATACATATATTAAAGGAGTTTAGCTATCCTTTCCAAATCCACATTACGGTTGCACATGCTCAGAATTTAGCTGAACATGACTGACCTCGACTTATTTTTCAAGGTCACATACATGGGGAAATCTGTTGACACAATATCTCTTGAGGCTTTTGAGCTAGTTTTCTAGATTCACACCACAGATGCAAATCTGTTTATTGATCCCAGCCATATTGGACTTTATTGACCGTGAATTTTCTTTATTTTTGGAGTAAAAGTATGTCAGTCATTGTGAAGTCATGTGGCTCTGCCAGTATGTCGGTACCTCTTCCCACTTTTCTTATACGTGTTGTAATTCCATCACTGATGTGATCACAATACAATTTGAGCCAGTAACATATTGAAGGTGATCACTCTTGACCTAGGTTTCAAGATAAAATTAAAAAGTGTAATCAGTGCTGTTATCACAATATTTGTTGATAGCCTTTCCCGATTCACACTGCATATGCAACTGTTTATTAACCAGAACCTTTCAATGATGAGTGATCTCCCACAGTATCTTTCAGATTAAATAGGTCGAATTAAATCTCCATTTTTTATCATATCTAATCTTACATATATGTAAACCACTCTTGAATCTGATGAGGAACCAGAACACAATTCGAGATAATAAGTGGCCCGGTTTTGCGGTACACGTATGTCAATAACAGGATTATAACCAAACCCCCCAAATTGAGCAATACACGAATCTGAATCCTGAAGCTTTTGGGCTCACTGAGCTATTTTTTATACTCTCAAACACGCTCTGCCATTTTCTATATTTGTAGACCTGGTTCTAGACGTTTCCCTTAAACCAATATATATTTGAGACAATGTCATATGGGATTGAAAATAGTAGAATAAATCTTCGTATTTATAAAGCCATGATAGTTCATGGATCATTTTATCGATGTATTGATGTTTTATTTCAGGTACTACTAAAGCAGCGTCGCAGAATAATTGTGAATATCGCAGGCTGTCATCCCGCCTCTTCAAGTCATTGCAATTAGATGGTGAATATTTGTTGAGGGTATTCTGTTGTTTCGTGGTCTCCCCCCTCAACAACTCAAAAGATGACAACACATAAGCCTTACTGCTTTCGCCATTTCATGCGAACCAGGACGCCAACGAACGCGGTTGTGAAACTAAATCGCAAAAATTTGAAGATTTAAAATTGGTATAAATGGATCCCGAAATACCGCCGCACCAAATCGATTATGTATTAGGGACAGCATTAAATCATGTCGATAGCTGATTTTATACTTCGACGTACCTTCTCACAAACTCATTTCTGAATCATGATAATTTGTCGTCTCCCAAGTTGCATTTTTCGCATTCATCATTACACGAAATTTATCTCATGTATAGTTGTTAATACTCGAATCTAATCATTTATGAAAATAAAACATACATTATTTATAGAAAGTATCGGTAATTTATCTTCCTTTTAACTGGTTTTATTCAATGGTATTATTTATTATTGCATTTCAGACGCCTTCTTCAACAAAAAATTCGACGCGTGCTACTGTGCCGTGTGTCATGCCGAGAGGGGAGATGATCTGTATTATAGTCGAGGAGAACCAGAAAAGGACTACGGATTACCGATTGGATGGTTCCGTTTTGCCCTGCAGTATGCGATATGTTTTATTTAATCTTCAGTTGCCCAAAGTAGACTGGTAGTAAAACATATAGAGCTACATCGTTATTTATTCATCTATGGGTGAAACCTTGCATGTTTGAACGTCAATGTGTTCATTACTGTACCCTTATGAGACGCTTATTTAGTTTCAAGATTTATGGATATCATTGATTTATATGTGACCCACATTCTACACCAAGTGGAGCGAGGCACACTCGTAGATCCTCCGTCTTCAAGTGAGTGGACTGAATACATGATTTTAGTTCGTCATTCAATACTCAGCCATCGTTCATTCAAGAATTTACGCGTTTATAATCCAAAGACCTAAGTTTAAAGAAGAAAACATGTGACTAATGTATACACTGAATGGAAGATCTATCTCCCCCGTATCCAAAAGTCTAAGCAAATATTTTTTGCGATTTTTTCCACTCGATTAAATCGGCGTTCAACCTGTGCATCGTTGTCTCTCAAGTATGCAGCCATTTTTGGCTCGGGCCGTCTAAGCGTGTGACATCACCCGGCCTCATCGCTCTCTAGCGGGAAAGTCGAAAATATAATGATATTGCATGGAGATATATTACAAACCAAGTCTTTCTTACATTGGAATAATTACAATTTGACAGGAATAGGAACCGAACGTCGTGATATGACTGAAATAGTGCTGAAAGACTAATAAACTCACTCCAATTTATTGCATCAGCCTCACTGTTTAAAAGTTCTTCTCTGATGCGTTTGGAGTAAAATCCTGCCGACCGAGGTTATGCACCCACTGTTTTCAGTACATCTGGTTTCAACATTGGGAATCGATGAAATGTCACGGTCATTGGAAGGTTTGGATTCCCAGTTCTGTTAGAACAGTCAAACGCCACACACTGCGGCATGATGCCCGTGTATTTAAGAAATAATTCCTTGCTTAATGTGGTAAAACACCTAGAATAGAGCGGGCTGCAATAGGAGGAGTCTACATGTAAGTTTGATCACGAACACCTGCAAGTCGTGTGCCTGAAATCGACACCGGTTGGAGAGTCCACAGCATGACACCTATAGGGGCGTGCTAAAACGCCATTTACGATTAAAATGATGAAAGCGTAACCCTTGGTTTTAGAATAGGCCTACAGGTGAAATTCTCCCGTCATCCAATGATTGGATTTTGTACCTATCATAAGTCCCTAAAGGTTTAGTGACACCAACATCTTTGGATAAATCTCCGCGGAAGAAAACTCTTTCGCCAACGTTAATTGGCTTCATGATGTACAAGAAGATAAGCAGACGATAAATTTTGATATCCTTTTCAATCCCCTTTGGGCGAGTTATCTGGAGACGCGAAGAAACTTACGACGTCATATCATCCACACCGATTGATTGAGAGGTATGATCTATTGGAATTAGATCACACCTGGGCTTCCTTCTTTAAATGTAATAAGATTATTCGGTAAAACACAGGGTGTGGTGGAATTGCGGAATACTGACACACTACCACTATCAAATTATAACAGTTTTCAAAATGTAAACCTGCAGTCCCGGGAGCTTCTCGTACTTTAACGTGCAGGGCGGAAGTGAGTATGAGCACGTCACGAGCCCGAGTAGTATGACGTCACGCAGCGATGCGCCCAATATGTTTTCGGCATTTCTGATTGGTTAAAATAGAAGCAAGCCCTTGTAATGGCGGCACTTATGAATCTCTCCACAGGCTCCAGTTTTTTATGTTTCGATATGAATAGATCGGCGGTAAAAAATCGCAAAAAATATTTGCTTACATTTTTGGATACGGGGGAGATAGATCTTTCGTTCAATGTATGCATTAGTCACATGTTTTCTTCTCATTTAATCGCTGTTCAGTATTCTTAATCCATGTTATTATGCCCCCCTCGAGGGGGGCATATAGCGATCGCTTTGTCCGTCTGTCCTTCCGTCCGTCCGTCTGTCCGTCCGAATTTCTTGTCCGCGCGATATCTCAGTTAATATTTAATGGACAGGACTGAAACTTGCATGGAATGTGGCCAGTGCCTCGTAGTTGTGCAGCGTAGAGTTTTTTCCGAGTTTCGTTCATATTTTCAGGAGTTATGGCCCTTTTTCTGAAACCTCCGTGAATGAGACTTGTCCGGGCTGGATCTTGGTTAATATTGTATAGACAAGTATGAAATTTGCATGATATGTGGTCAGTGCCCCATAGTTGTGCAGCGTAGAGTTTCGCTGCGTTTCGCTTATATTTTCAAGAGTTATGGCCCTTTGTTCCTGAAATTTCAGTGAATTGGGACTGGTCCGGGCTGGATCTTGGTTAATATTGTATGGACAATTATGAAATTAGCATGATATGTGGTCAGTACCCTGTAGTTGTGCAGCGTGATGTTTCTCCGCGTTTCGCGTATATTTTCAAGAGTTATGACCTTTTGTTCTTGAAATCTTTGTGAATTGGGACTTGTCCGGGCTGGATCTCGGTTAATATTGTATGGACAAGTATGAAATTTGCATGATATGTGGTCAATGCCCCACAGCTGTGCAGCGTGAAGTTTCTCTGCTTTTGGTTATATTTTCAAGAGTTATGGCCCCTTTGTTCTTCAGACCTAAGTGAATGGGATATTTATATTTGTCCAGGCTGGATCTCAGTCCATAACCATTTGGACTGGCGAAATGGCTATATATATGTTATTCTACATTCCAAAGTAAACCACATATGTTCCAAAGTATGAAATTGCCCCAAAAAAGGGTGAATTGGGTGCAAAATTCAAAGTTCACTGAGCACTTCATAATTTCACCACAATATACTCCAAGGAATGTAGGTCTCATAACCAGGTCACATTTTCGGATTTGGCGAAAGCCCCATCGACCATCTTGCATCAAAACATTGTATTATCATTTGTTGGTCGATACTTGGAATATGTATTATCCGAGGCATGGCGAAAAAAGTGAATGAAACAGCATTTTTATAATTATCCAAATTAGGCCTCCACCGACCAATACAGAACAGAACAATGGCGGGGCAGTGTCGGATTAAAGCGGGATGGGGGGTATACAATTGAGCAATCTCTGATTGCTTCCTTCCTGTGTTTTAGTTGTAAAGCCCTTATCTAGACAATGAAGTATCTCAGTCACGCTTTGATTGCTACTTTTCATATGAACACAACGAGGACCGTATAGGTTTACAATGCCCCTAGACCCGGGTTAAGTGGAATTAGGCACAAGTTAGGAAACGTATAGATCTTGCACGCTACTCTCGTATTTTGATATTAGCATGCGATATGAATCGCCAAATTTGAGAAACTTTGAGTAGAAGCGCTTTGTGGTATAGCCCTGTTTTACAAGATTCTGCAATAATGTTTTGTGGTATTGATTAAAATGGTCACATTTTACAAAGGATCCAACAAATGCTACTATGCGAGATATTTATACGCCATATACCGGTCCCACTGGAATATCACTGTCCAGAACGGGATAGTTTACCGATGTCGAAAGTGAAATCATCGAGAGGGAAGGCCTGCTTCATTTCCATAGAGATATAGGTCTAAATATGTGCCGTGGGGCTAGCTGTAGTTTCTTTCAAATCTAGTGAAGGTGGATATATATCCTTCACTGCACCAGTGCTAAGGATGTGGATGCTTTAAAGAAATGGCACAGATGTTTCCTTTGAAATCCTAGTCCACAACAATAAGATTGTCTGTATGGCGTGGGGTGATGAGATGGAACGGGCTTTGGTGATCGGTTATTGAAAGTGCCCAGATATAGTCGTAATAAATAAGAGAACAAATATACGTCAGCTAAAAGGGGTGCTCAGTTTAGTACCCATTAGAACATCTATATGCATCGCTATTGATATATTGCTGCCAAATATCACATAGATATTATTAATGAGAAATTCAAGCAACTCTTTAAACAAAGAAACATCCCATGAATGTTATCTCTTGTGTGTATTAGAGATGAAGATCGTTTTATGGCTGACTGACGCCCCTTCCCCTACCCTATCCATATATAGATATGTTTTCCGTTTAACTGTAGAGTACCCGCCAGAGCCAGTGCTAAAGATGTGGATGCTTTAAAGAAGTGGCACAGATGTTTTCATGGTACGAAGAAAGAAACATTGAAGAAAATCCTAGAAATAGGAGAACTATTACAACCAGGTAATTAATGTCACATTGAGCAGGGTCAAAAATGAATCATGATCAAATACTGGCGAAAATCAATTCGGCAAAATGTTTGGCATTCCTCACTTCTTCATCGAAAGAGTTCATGCGATCCAAAAGCGAACACGCCGTTTGACGTGCTTCCCATTAGTCTTCTTGTTGCAGAGGATGAAACCACTGGCGCTTGTTGTAGGTCAGTTATTAATTATTATGATATTAATATTAATATATACTCTCCTCCTGCTCCTTTAATACAAGGTGACGCACATGCAGACCACAGTTTCCCGCCACCCCCTCCCTCCCCCCGAAAACGGCAACTCACAGAGTCAATAAAACTGTGTCCGTCCTTATTTCTTACCTCAACGTGCTCTCCATACTTGAATTCATTAGTTCAAACATAGTAACTCTTCGTTCTGTTCCTTTTAATTGCGTAAATCCATCAATCAAAACAGATGAACTCCCGGCCTTTCAACGTTCATGTCCAAGAACTGGGAACGGTAGTCGAGTGCAAGTGACTATCATGTGACCCACCGATACGGACTGAATTTGTTCGCGCGATGTTAATAGCCGAAATTGCTACAGGGATTATGTAAAATTGCCTACCATCCAAGTATTTCGTCCTTTGACATCTTTTCGGAAAAAATTACATTTCCAGCAAAATTTAATGTAGTAATTTCGCGCCAACAAATTCAGCCCGTATCGGCGGGTCACATGCTAGTCACGTGCACCCGACTAACGTTCCCAGTTGAAAGGGAGAGAGTTGAGCTGTCTTGATTGATGGATTTATGCAATTAAAATGAATAGATCGAAGAGTTCATAGACAAAATCTGCATTGAAAGAAGATCTCAAAACAGACAAACAGACGGAGTGGTTCAAGGAAGTTGAAGCGATCAGCACAAAATATGGTTTTAAGCTGATATAGTAGTGAATGGAAGAAAGTGTTTGCTGTTAAAGTGGAGGACAGGTGGGTTGAAGAGTGAAGATAGGAGAATGCCAAGTCGCCTTTGACCATATACAGGAAGACAGAGAGTCCATGGAAAGAGGGATATGTAGACTGGACGGCTGTTTTTTCTTTGTTGGCGAGCTAGATGATCGTTGGCCAAAATGAATAGGATCAAATAAGGACTGGAAGAGAAACATGTCTTGTTATATTGTTACTGTGACGCGACTTCACTGGGCACAATGTGCATTATTGCTGTGGAAAATAGTCCTTAGAATAGTAGCAAATTTACTTGCGGGGAGGGGGACTATAGGACAGTTAAATATTTAGCACACAGTGGAATGCAAAAATGGCTGAGAATACTTGGATGGCGGAGGAAGGAAATACCAATAAAGAATGTTAAGTATAGGGGGCGTTATATGAGAAAAAACATTGAGAATAATGATGGGAAGCTATCAATGGTGATATGTCGAATGTTGAGTATACAAAGGCTCTCGGTAAACCATCGATCAGATAAGTCAGACTGATGAAGCTTAATTTATGGAAGGAAAATGTATGATAGGCGATATTTCTACAATTGTGGGAACATAGGATAGATAGATAGAACAAATATTGTTTGATAAGGATGTCTACATGAGGGATCATGTTTAGGGTAGATTGGGAAAAACGGGTTGCATCGCGTGCTCGAACGACTAGTGACAACCGCGGTGCGATGGGGTGGCCAAATACATCAATTTATCCATCAACCACCAGGCGACGTTGCACTTGGAGGAAAGAAACTGGGAGAAAGGGAGGGTCACTTCACTGATGACCGGAAACCATCTGGTTTTGACACGAAGCAGATCTTCTTATCACCAAGTATTCGATATTCTGGTCACTGCGCATATTCTACACCATTCAAGTAAGTAAATTTCCTTTTCATCAGACTTCTCACGCAAGAGCTTTGACCTCGTTTCGAAAACGGTTCCGCTTTTCCAAGCCGTCACTTTTCAACGTCATAATACAAGACGTCGCAATCTTACTGAAAACCTTTGGGTTGAAATTCCTCGCGGCGTTCCAAAAATACACATATTTTCATGAATGTCGAGATGACGCAGCGCTGAAAAAGGATGTGCGAGGAAATGTATCCAAACTCGTTGATCTCGGAACGGCGAATATGATATACCGTTTCAGCATGGACATATAATGTCAAATCTATTCTACGAATAGAACCTCTGT
>JAVTVY010020785.1:0-72673 GCA_036873755.1 Hanleya hanleyi
GACCTATTTTGTTGAGGTCAATTTACACATTAAAAATAGATATGATGCTATTAGCTCGATATCTCTAAGGACTAGCTAGCCTTTCTAAACTTATACCACACATGCTCATGATGAGAATTTTATTAAACATAATTGACCTTGACCTATTTTCCTAGGTCAAATTATATGATAATGCTGTTAGCACACTATCTTGTCAGGTTTGCTAGCTTCTCTGGATTTTAATAACAGATCAATCCAGCCCTGCATGCAGATTTGGGCAGGACAGCTATTACTCGATTCATCTTCTTAAAGAAAAAAGGCAATTAATGGCGTTCTTGCATGATCCTATGCCACCTTCGTGGGATCCGGTATATTTTGAAGGCATAGTTTATGTGGAGGAAAAAGGTGGGAGAATACTGGTTGAAGATCCGGGCATAAATGACTTTGGGGTGTCTCTTCCAGTCAAAACAAATGCGGAGATGAAAAGGTGAATTCAAAACAATCGTAGAAGACGAAATATACAACACATTGCCTGACATTTAATTTGCTCAAATATGGCATATTCAGAAAGGTCATCAGGTCACAAAGGCTGTTCGGAAAGCCTATAATAAATGGCAGGTCTTCATCCTGATGAAGTCGTCTTTTGTCATGGCTCGGCCTTGTCAGACGAAACATAACTAGGGATGATGAAGTTGACTGATCTTAACCTATTTTCTGAGGTCAAAGTATAAGGTAAATGCAATTTTGTCTGTCCATTGTTGATATCACAATGCATCTTGAACCCGTAGCATATTGAAGGTGATCAATCTTGACCTATTTACATGCACCTGCCAAAAAGGTGGATATATTATGTAACCAGTGATTTCGGTCCATCCCATACTAAAGTGAGGATCAAAGGTCAAGGTGACGTTAAACCGTAATTCTCTCTCTCAAAGGTCAAGGTCACTGTGGTCCAAGAAATAAGAAACTCCTAGAAAATTGCTATTTTATGTAACTCGATACATTAGGGGTAGAAATGTGTCGCATACCAAAATTGAGGCCAAAGGTCCAGGTCACTGTCGCCCAAAATCAAGACATCTTTGAAATTTGCATTGTTAATATTCGTTAGGGAGAGATAGTGTGTTAAGTACCAAATAGAGGTTAAAAACTCAATGTCGCTGATATTGAGAAGATCTGTACAGCTTGTTACTGCTGGGGGTGAGAGGAGGGGAGAGGTAAATAGGACTGATTGGCACTAGAGAACACCAATCTCTTGAGTTGATGAGAATAGACAATGTGTATATTGTATTTTATAAGGCTAACTGACATGGTTATCAGAGTTCAGAATATAATGAGCCTGTGTGGTTTCTTTGTGTGTTGAAAGTAAATATGGGAATAACAGGGATCAATAATTCAGTTGTTTACCTACTGGGATATTGTGGTTGGTACACATATTCATTATGGATGATGCCTGGAGTTGCCGCTTCCTTGCATTGATTGACATCAGAAACAGCCTTCCAATATTTACCTGTGGGGGGTATTTGCAAACTTAAGTCATATGATATGTTCAGACAGTACATATTTCTCTGGACCAGTACAGTTGTGAATAAATTATGTGTAGATAATATATATGTTTACTTACATGTCCTTTGTCCTGTTTACTTGTACAGTGGACATGGACGAATAGGATTGATCCAACTCAGCCTTATTATATTATCATCAGAATCCTGGCATAAACATTGAGGTCATCCAGAACTTCTCCTCATCCAATACTTACATGGTATTTGTGTGAGAGCTCACAGACCTATTCAGTCACTGCATAGACATTGTATTCACCTGGCTCATAAATACTGGTGTTCTGCAGAGTACGGAATATTTTTCCACTTGTATTACTCGTGTAGGAAAATGTTCCCTGAGGATATCACAAAATTTATTTTTGGTCATTTCAGATTGTGCGGA
The DNA here is from genome assembly GCA_036873755.1 of Hanleya hanleyi. Taxonomy (NCBI): domain Eukaryota; kingdom Metazoa; phylum Mollusca; class Polyplacophora; order Lepidopleurida; family Hanleyidae; genus Hanleya; species Hanleya hanleyi. The sequence goes on from JAVTVY010020785.1 coordinate 1,918, forward strand.
CCAACCAGCATGCTGGCGAATTTGTGATCACCTTTCCTCGTTCATATCACGCAGGCTTTAACCAGGGTTACAATTTTGCAGAGGCTGTCAACTTTTGCCCGGCTGATTGGGTAAGTCTGACATTGTATTAGCTCTGGAAAACCCAAAAATTACTTGGATTAACCAGGAGCTTATGAGTGAGTTTGACTTACTTTACCCCAAAGTATCTTAAGATATAATAGGTCCAATTATTTCTCGTGAAGAATCCTAGATAGTCCTTCCATGTGTACACCACACTTGAATCTTAGAATGGATCAGAACTCTATTGAAGATTAAGTGAGCTTGGCCCAGTTTTCATAAAGAGATTTGCAGTGCACTAAAATGAATAGCAATAACTGGATTATGACCAAACTTTCCTGATAAAGCAATACATGAATCTGAAGCCCAACAGCTGAATGGTTTTGGGCCCATTGGGCTATTTTACAATTTGCCTTTTCATTTGATCTCTATTTTTACAGCTGGGCGTTGGGAGAGATTGTATAGAACACTATAGACAGTTGCAGCGCCAGTGTGTATTTTCCCACGAGGAATTGGTATGTAAAATGGCAGCTGACCCCGACAGTCTTGACCTGCCCGTTGCTGCTGCCACACATCAGGATATGCTTAATATGGTGGAATCGGAGAAAAAACATCGCAAGGCTCTGCTGGACAGGGTAAAACTACTAAATAAACTTTAGTTATGTGTACATACCGTCATCCGTCTTTATTCATCCTGCGTTTGTTGGGTAAGATTTGCTTTCCAAGAATGCTACATGAATACCATATGGTACAAGAGGCCATTCAAAATTATGTAATGCAACAGAGAGTGGGTGTCAGCCTTGTTGAATGGAAAAAATTGTTTCCGTAAGCTAGGACTGGGGTTAAATTTATTCTGAAATTAGATGAAATAATCTTTGAATGGCCATCAATATTTATTCAATTCTTTCTAAATAAGCAGGTTGATCAGTTTGACCCCGCATTTGATAGATTAGTATGATTTAGGATTTATCTCGGCCTTATCTCGTGTATTATTTATGGCTAAATTTTTATTTGTCATGGTTACAGGGCACTGTGAATGCAGAGCGAGAGGCATTTGAACTTCTTCCTGATGATGAGCGACAATGTCAATTCTGTAAGACGACCTGCTTCTTGTCGGCCGTCACCTGTAGTTGTAGTCCAGGTAAGTAACTTGGTTTGTTGATGTATTATATATCCAAATGACCATGTTCCAGTACTCTGGATTCAGATGAAGACTAGACTGGGTCAGCTTTCAGGATTCTACACCTGGAACCTCCTGGAAATTTATTTCCATCCTGGAAAATATTTAGTCCTTGTACATGTCGTACTGTCAACTCTGTATACACGTTGCTAGACTGTCATGTTCCCAGTGTCGACTCTGGACATACACGTTCCGAGAAACCATCGGACATATGATCGTTTTTCTAAACAATTTGGAGCCACGTGTCGAAAAATCAAACCAATCACGGCTCACTCGAACTAAAACGTATTATTTCATTAAATATTTCATGTGAGTTCGGTGTTTATTAATGAAAAAGACACTTGGTTATGTGAAGATCGTCCACAAATGTAAAACAAGAGAGTCCTTTATTCAGAAAAGTTAGTTGAAACGCGTAAAAACGCACCTTGTTTACAAGCTGCTTCAACGAAATCCAGTGAGTCAACCTCCACGTTAGAGATATCAAATTGAAGGGCAACAGCTGTTTTTATTTCACGAATGCGTCGATATTATTGGGTGAAATGGTCATGTGCTTTGAATCTTTTCCATTCAACCCACGAAAATTCTGATCACCTGACGTAACCCGACTTTCTGATTGGTCAGACTCCACATAACTGCTCATTAACATAAAATATCATTGAGTACGCATGCCCCATAGCCGAATTCGAGTCATAATGGCGTTTAAACAACATGATTTTTACCGATTTACGTTGAATGTTTAATAAATTTTCAATATTCGTTATGCTACAAGTAATCAGGAATACATACCGTGACATCCACAAGAATTCAGACGAGTTATTTAGTCGAGATGAGGCAAAACAGACCGTCCATCGGTAGTATTCTGAACGCGAAAAAATTCCTTGTGTGTTTTACGGTACAGTGTATTTGCCGAATAGCGATTCCTTAATATTTCTAAAACTGTAAAATGCCAAATATGTTCTGAATGTATGTTCAGGGGTTTAAATAGATGTATCGTGCATCAAATACCATCCATTATTTCCATTTATTTATCAATTCTAACTACTAGACAGTCGCTGTTTTTCAGCCCATTTTGAACAGTTCAACTCTGCTTGACAGTCTGGCACACACACTTCGATGAGCATATAACTAGGGTTAAAAGCGCTTCAGATTTAAGTTTAAATGTTGGAAACTCCTGGAAATTCACATTTTGTAGCTACAATGATTGCAAATACCTCTCCAATATTTAGTGCTGGAAAATGACATTTTTCAACCTGAAAAAGTCTTGTACATGTAAGTTCCATTGAATGAAAGTGCATGAACCCTTAACTGTTTATCTGTATGGTGTTCCCACACTACCTAACCCTATTCCCCTTTGCATATTTCAATGCTTTGAAGGCCATTATAAGATACTATTCGGGCAAAAGGTCCTTGAAAATCCTGAAAATTTTTGTGCAGTGCCAGAAAAATTGAATGGAGATGTAGAGATAAAGAAGTCCAGTGTTTTTCAAGTTCCTGAGAATGCTTGTAATATATTTTCTAACTTGAATGCCCAATTAATCCTAATGATAAAATCTGCAACATTGATTGTTTTGCATTTTCTGTTCACAAGGTTGTGAATGTTGACTGATGTTGGTCTTCGGTGACAATCCTTGACTTGCACTGTAATTGAAGTTAATTCTCAGACAATACTAAGTGCCATGATAGCAGCAGCAGGTGGATTGACATGTGGCTCGCTGCCTGATATGCAGTTTGTTAATCGGGTCGCTTTCCTATCTCTTCAGCCTAGGAAATATTTTTAGTCGATGATAAGAACATGATAAATATGGATCAATTTATTTTACTATTCCAAAAAAGGACCTTTAGGCTGAAGAGATGGGCAAGCAATCTGATTAACGAACTACAAATCCAGCAGTGAACCACACATCAATGCACATACTGCTGCTTAACTAGATTAACTAGAATTATGGTGCAAGCCCAGGATTTCTAGCCCCTCTGTATGTACATCTATTTTGAAAATGTTTCTGATTTCATGCTGAATCGTTTTACAGACAAGCTGGTGTGCATATATCATGTGGACAAGCTGTGCACATGCCCTCCATCAAACCATTGTCTGCGCTATCGGTACACACTTGATGAGCTTCCAACCATGTTACACAGGCTTAAGGTCCGAGCTGAATCTTATGACAACTGGGCGACCAACGTTAAAAATGCTCTAGAGGCTAAGGAAGAAATTGACAAGCTAGGTGAGTGCTGGTCAAATATTGACCAACATACAATTGCAGAGTAAACTGTTTGAAGGTAGAAAACAGCAGAGGTTCAGCTAACCCATGGTCAAAACTGACCTTGGGGTATCGTCGTCATCATGTATATTTGTCCGTTTGTCTCCGTTTCTCATCCACACCATATCTCAAGAATGACTATGCTTAGAAACACCATATACATATGGTCACAGAGCATAAGCCTTTTGAAAATCAATTGTTTTTTCTTTCCATCATGTCAAATTATGTCAGTTTGTCATCAGTTGCTTGTTATCACCATATCTCAAGAATCATAAGACTAAGGCTCACTGAACTTACACCAGACACGCATCTGGTCATGGGCTACAACAATAATTGACTTTGGGCATTGTTATCAAACTAAACTTTGAGATCCTTATTAACATTAAATTAGATATGGGATACTGTGCAAGCAAAACAACATGACCTTGAATGATGTGGATCCACTCACACATTAAGAACACAATGATAGAAACCAGTGTGTGGCATAAGGAAATGCTGGATCCTTTATCAGACTGACTATATGTTGTTCTTGTTACAGATCTTGTTGAACTGAAGGAGCTGATAACTGAAGCAGAGGAGAAACGATTCCCCGACGGAGAACTCCTCCACACCCTCATCAATGCTGTTTCTGAGGCCGAGAAGTGTGCTAACGTGGCCAATCAACTGGTTACAAAGAAAGTTCGAACTAGGTGAGATTTAAAGATTTCAGATTTCTCTCTGAGGGCCCTGTATCTTGTAATATCTTTTATTTCCTTTATTCATCATTTGTGCAGAAATGATGTCTCATTGTTACCATCATTGGTACGGGGTAGCACTTGCAAATGATGACATGATCATCAAATTTTCTGAATAAACCGAAGAAAAAAAATTGGTTGTAAATACCTATTATTTCCGTGGTCCCTTTCCCCCAGTTTGCATTTATTTAAATTAATAAGAAGATTTTGGTCCAACTCAGCTACTTCCTGTTCATATTCTTAAGTCCTTGATCTTGTTGGATTTCAGAAATCGCCAGGCCGGTGAAGGAAAGTATGCGGCAAAGTTGAGCCTAGAAGAGTTGAACTGTTTCTACGAACAAGTCAGTAATCTCCCTTGTGTCATAACAGAGGCCAGGCTGATCAAGGTAAGTGGGTTTGCTAATGTTACTGAAGAAATACAATGTATTATATGTGATTTTGTCCTGATTGGTCTCATGCTGTGTTGTGGAAGGCACTCAAACAAAATTCTGTCATTTTTATCTCGCCTTACGAAGTAAAGGGGAGATATTGTGAGAGGGGGAAAGAGGATGTCGTCGTCGGTGTCGGTGTCGGTGTCCCCTGCCTGGAAATGAATGGGTTTTTGGTTTAGCAAGTTAAAAAAAAATCTAGAAAAATTAGAAAAAATATAAAAAAAATATGAAAAATATGGGGGGTGGGTATGCCACCTGGGGGTACTACCCCTGGGGTACTCTAATGTTAAAATCCCTATGAATGAGTTTTGCGTTTAGCTGAAGTGCACATGTACATCTGTACTTGGAAAGTTTCTTGCAGTTGTCAGCTGTCATTGGATGATTATGAAACTTGGTACACATGTTTCTTATGATAAGAGGATGTACCTGTGCTATTTTTGAGAAGAAATATTAATTTTTCTCAAAATTATGGCAAATGAAGAGTTTTCTGTTTAGGTAAATTGTACATGTAGAAGGCCTCTACATGTATACATATACATCTACATGGTAACTTTGCTCCAGTTGTCAGCTGTCATTGGATGATTATGAAACTTGGTACACATGTTTCTTATGATAAGAGGATGTACCTGTGCTATTTTTGAGAAGAAATATTAATTTTTCTCAAAATTATGGCAAATGAATGAGTTTTCTGTTTAGGTAAATTGTACATGTAGGCCTCTACATGTATACATATACATCTACATGGTAAGTTTGCTCCAGTTGTCAGCTGTCATTGGATGATTATGAAACTTGGTACACATGTTTCTTATGGTTAGAGGATGTACCTGTGCTATTTTTGACAAGAAATATTAATTTTTCTCCAAATTATGGCAAATGAAGAGTTTTCTGTTTAGGTAAATTGTACATGTAGGCCTCTGCATGTATACATATACATGTACATGATAAGTTTGCTGCAGTTGTCAGCTCTCATTGGATGATTACGAAACTTGGTACAAATGTTTCTTATGATTGGAGGATTTACCTGTGCTATTTTTGAGATGAAATATTAATTTTTCTCCAAATTATGGCAAATGATTGAGTTCTGCGTTTAGCTGAAGTGCACATGTACATCTGTGCACCACAGTTTGCTGCAGTTGTCAGCTGTCATTGAATGATTATGAAACTTGGTACACATGTTTCTTATGATTAAAAGATGTACCTGTGATATTTAGGAGATGAAATATTAATTTTTGTTCAACTTTTGAGGGTTTTGTCTTAATCTGCCAATAATAATGCACATGTACATACATGTACACGGAAAGTTTTCTGAAGCTGTCAGCTTTCATTGGATGAGTTTGACACTTGCTACCCAAGTTCAATGTGATTCAAGATGTGCATGTGCTATTTAAGAAATATGACATTAAATATGAAATTTTTTCCTAATTATTGCAGTTTAGACTTTGTATCTTTTCATTGATAAGGTTTTTGTTGGGCAAAAATTTACAGGTAGATCTGTACATAGAAAGTTTGTTGAACCTTTCGTGGGATGATTATAAAACTTGGTGGACATGTTTCATGTTTTCCTAGGTCACAGCTCTCCCGCAGTAATCCCACACGGGACTGACCTATCCAGCAGTAATCCCAAGTGGCATTAGCCTATCCAGCAGTATTGCCATACGGGACTGACCTATCCAGCTGTAATCCCAAACGGAAATCAACTATCCAGCAGTAATCCCAGACCGAACTGGTCTATCCAGCAGTAATCCAATTTGGGACTGGCCTATTCAGCAGTAATCTCCAACAGGACTGACCTATCCAGCAGTAATCCCAATGGCACTGGCCTATCCAGCAGTAATGCCACACGGGACTGACATATCCAGCAGTAATCCCAGAATGGACTGGCCTATCCTGAAGTAATCCAACATGGGACTGCCCTATCCAGCAGTAATTCCACACAGGACTGGCTTATGCAGCAGTAATCTCTCATGGGACTGACCTATCCAGATGTAATATGACACTGGATTGCAATTTGCTGCAGTAATCCCACACAGGTTTAGCCTATCCAGCAGCAATCCCACACGGGACTGGCCTCCTCAGCCATAATCCCACACAGGATTGCCGTATGCAGCAGTAATCCCACACGGGACTGCCTATGCAGCAGTAATCCCACACGCGACTGTTCTATCCAGCATTAATCCCATACGAGACTCATCTATCCAGCAGTAATCCCAGACAGGACTGGCCTATCCAGCAGTAATCCCACTTGGGACTGGACTATCTAGCAGTAATCCCACTTGGGACTGGACTATCCAGCAGTAATCCCACAGGTGACCATCCATCAGTAATAACATGGGACTGGTCCACCCAGTGGTAATCCTACACAGGACTGGCCTATCCAGCAGTAATCTCACATGGGACTGAACTATGTACCAGTAATCCGACAGCACTGACCTATCCATCCTACATGGGATTAACTTTTGCCAGTAATCCTTCATGGGACTGATGTTATTGTCTGTACCAGATCACCTATTCCAGACCTTATTGTTTGCTCTACATGTATGCTTTCAATACTGCTGCACCTTTGGCGGATGACCCCGCAAGGCGAGATGTTGGGGTTCTCAGAACGCTTGTTATACATTCTTGCTGATTAACTTTCATAGCTTCAATATTCTTTCAGCTATTTGGGCTGTTCCAGAAAAAAGGGTACATGGGATGGAAGGAAAGCTACATTTTCTGAACCCAATCACCCATTCACCATTTATCCTATCTTCCTAATGTTAAATGACTGTAATACACCCATCACACAGATACCACAGAACTCAGAAATCTTTCCCCCTGTCCCATATACTTTTTTTCTGGAACACCCCTTACTATAAACTTGACTTTCTGCTACACATTCTGCTTTCTGCAAGACACGGACAGACTCTGAAATTTGTGACCATTTATGGTATGGATCCTTTGGAGTTGTTCTGAGATTCATCCCTGTAGCATCTATTGGCTTATAAAATCACCTACAATGTGTTTCAGACTGATGCCCCTTCAGAGCGAATTAATTGCTGACAATTCTCCCAGAGATATGTTGAATAGATATAATTTATTCTCTTGTAATCTGTTTGGTTCAGTTTAACTTGTCGTGGATATTGCATTGACAATGTGTGTTCGTTTGTCTGTCTTCTAGGAACTGATTGACAAGGTGACAGATTTCCAGAATGAGGCTCTGGATGCCCTGCATGAGGAAACACCCGACTCTGAGAAACTGGAAAAACTGATCGAGTTTGGTGTAACTCTGGATGTCGATCTTCCCGAAATTCCTAAACTGAAACAGGTTGGAAATAATTAATCATCTTTTCTCAATTGTTATTTCATTTCATGTTTTAGCTGCACTATAGTTGATCTGATCTTTCTATAAATCTTCAATGTATATTTTGCTTTTGAATGATGAAGTAGTATGTACCCTGATTTCTGAAACATCTCTGAATGGTCACATATTCATTATGATCAAAAGCAGCATTGACTTCACATTTATCCTGTATATGTTTTAGTACGTTGAAGAATTGGTACTTCCTTCACATATCCACACAAACATACTACAATCATACAATACTGCCATTCATATGGAGCCTGACCTGGTTGTTTTGGTGTTTCAGTTATCACAATGTATTATACTTTCTGTTCATCTGCTGCACAATTTCAACAACATCTGTTTTTCCTTTCTCTATGCATCCTTCACAACCATTCCCTGTGATGTAACTGTTGAAGTTTAAACCCAGCTCAAATTGCTGTGTCTGAGTATCTCCATTTGAAATTGACAGACCTGTCAGTCAAATATCAACCTGTCTAAAAGGAAACAAATTTGTCGTATTTCCAGCTCCTTTTCTCAAATATGATGACCTGTTCATTTTTCTCTCGGCTCAGGTGCTGTTACAAGCGCGCTGGCTGGACGAGGTACGTCACACGCTAAGTGACCCTCAAAGTGTAACACTTGACGTCATGAGGAAGTTGTTGGACTCTGGGGTGGGGCTGGCACCTCACCCGGCAGTAGAGAAGGCAATGGCTGAGCTCCAGGAGTTGCTCACAATCACTGAGAGATGGGAGGAAAAGGCCAGGGTTTGTCTACAAGCCAGGTAATTACAACCTCACTGCCAGGCTTTTCCCTCCTGCTTTCTCTTCTTCTGTCAGAGCCCTGGTAAACGTCTTTTGCCAAATCTGATAATTCATTGAGGTAGTGAGAATAGGTTTTCCCACTGTCCCCTCAGTTCAGACATTGATTAGCTATGAACGAGTATAAGGCAGGGGAGACCACTGGTACAGTTTTAGAGACATTTTGTCATGTTGTGTGGTCTCCCTTGGTAGTGCTATAGACAGTGCATTCACAACTTCTCGGGGATCTCCAGTGGCAGATAGTCCCTTGAAGACAATGAGCATCATATTGAAATATCAGAGGTCGTGTGATTTATGTTGCTTGGAGTGAAGTTCAAACTCGAGGAGGGGCATTAGATAGTTTTGAACCCAGGGGAGATAATATCAAGATAATTTGAACTTTTGATTTGGATTACCTCCCCTCAACTCCATTTGAATGTATGCACTGTTTCAAATGACTCCAGAGGGCGCAACAGTACTTCCACCCATGCTGACAGTTCCATCTGCATTGGACCGACCCATATGTGTTGATTTTGCACTGGCACATTCGAATACAAACTATGGCATCACTGGGACTATATAGCTTAAACATGTGACACATTTAAGCTGCTACTGTGTGCTAATAAATTTCCATGGGTCATAACAAATATGATTGCCAGTACATTCAAAATAAATTTGAAATCCATAGTGTATAATTTGCCGATTGACAGTTCATGCATCCGATTTAGCGGTTTAGTTTTGAGCCTTGGATGCTAGGTAATCCCGGCATGTCGTCACATCTGGAGATTCATAGGAAATTCATATTGTTGATTCCCGAGTGTACAATCCGTTCCTTTGAAGATTTCTGCTCAGCATTCCGCAATGAGAGGAAGTGTGCTCTAGCAGCCAATCTGCTACAACAATCCATAATCAAATTAATCATGTCCATCTCATCTTACATTGCCATTGTAATGCCATCACTCCTATGAAGATCGTTTAGGTGATGTGGTGTTGGCAAGCTATCTGTGTGCAGCATTCAGGAAGAGCGATTATATCCGATTTATTGCCAGGAAACCCCTCTCACCAAATGGTGCCACCAGTTGAGCTGTGGCTAAAATGTAATCCCAAACAAAGTTTGTGACTAGTCTGAAGGATGTGGTGGGGGAAGGGGGGAATTCTCTGTGAACCATCTCATTTGCTTCCTAAATCGTAAACCTGCTTGAATTCAATGCCTATTAATCTCCGTCAGGAAGATGATACAACGTAGATAAACGGAAGTTAAAAGAAAAATTAACTCCCCTAGGAGAGAGTTGTCCGCCCCTAGGAGAGCTCTCCCACTCAATCCAGCGTGGTTACTATAAAGGACAATGCAAGCCTTATTCCAATCCTCTTTCTCTGTTGTACCTCGACCAGTACACATCAAGGAAGTGTTTATACAACCTGGGTTGTTGTTGTAACGACCCGCAGTATCCTTATCGGTTTTGACTTGTGTTATTTCTTGTCGGAAAGTCTTTCATTATTGTCGGAAATTCTTTCATTAGTTATGTCTGAGATTCCGATATCTAATGCATGTAATTCGTGTGTGAAATGTTGGTCCAGTTTGGACGCCCACACGGTTTGTTTTCTTGTAAAGAGTTGTGTTATCGGCGAAGTTGCGCCGACTGTGTATTATGGACCCGTTAGCGTGGGGAAATTTCGCCCAGGCTAGACGGGCTTACCTTTGCGGGCGTCTGGCGACCCGTCCCTTTCGGAAGTCGACAGACGCCTGTTGGGAATTGCTTGTAAATTGAAAGCTAACGAAGATATCGTTGCATTATATAAATGTTTCCCATGGTTCTTAGTAATCAGAACTCGCCCGCCTCTGTAAATATTCCGGCGGGACGGTTCTACGTCTAGTTAAATCACAGATTTTAGACCGCTTACATGTACGGGTTTGGCTATGTATGCAGACAAACCGGTTCCTTTGTCTACTTCGACAAAGACTTCTCTAAACCTGCCGTGCCTGAGCAATCCATTGTTCTCGTCGGACAAAAGAATGCAGTGGGTTCGCATATTATCTCGACCTCTTCATTGTCCTTTGGTTTTCACACTCCGTTACCTCTAAACGGAATAACGTTGTCGTGTCGGTTTCTCTTTTGCGGGTTAAATCCTAACGCAGTTCTAAATCCGTTTCTCGTTTTATGGTGGGTCGTTCGGTCCTACCATTGAGTGTAAAAATTGCTGTCTTGCGGTTTCGTCTATCGATGAATCAGCGATTCTATAATAGTGGAAATGACATGTTACGGGACTTCAATTTTAGGATTGAGTTGGCATGGATTGAGACAGGTTGATTGGGTAACAGATAGAAACATTGTTTATAAATGTTGGATATTTCAACCAATTTCCGTCATTAAATATCCAATCTGTCGGCGATTATTGCTAATTAAAATAATGCATACTGCTTACAAAATCGGTGAGAATTAGACCGGGAATTCTATTTTTCGGCCTTCCCGTTCTCCGGTATACCGTTCTCGTACTTCGACTCGACGTTCTCCTACACCACCACGCCGTTTGCCACGTCTTTCGGTCTCGCCTTCTTATATAAGTCACCACGTTCGTCAGTCACAGACTCCGTTTCTTATCATGCGGTTGTCCACGATTTGTCAACCTCTCGCTGAAGTTATATCACTCGTTCGCCCATTCCGGTCTCGTCGAGTTCATCTGTTGATTCCTTTTCTTCAGTGTAAAGTTAGGAACATACGTCAATGATGGTTTTTTCGGATAAATTGGATGCGCTTTTAGCGTTGGTGCCGGATATGCCGTCTGCTTCGAATAATCGTCTTCCTCGTATTAAATGTCAGACAAAAGAATGCTCCCTCGCCGTATGTTATCTCACCTATGTCATTTTTGTCAATGGTTCGATGGTGATTAAATTATTATTTGAGGATAGTTTTCTTTCACATTTCTGTCTTGTTTCAAAATTTTGTCTGGGCAAATTTTTAGACTTCACATGGTCTGTTTTTCCATCTGCCATGTGTTTATTGTCTTCGGACGTACGTCGCGAAATTAATGACTATTGTCGGAGTTTTTCAAAGTTCCTATATCTTGAAATTATTGCCCGACGATATTTTCTAAAGTCAATATGAATCTCGGGCTTATCTGATAACACAGTCCTGCGTGATGGAGACAATGTGTATTCAATATCACGTCTCCACACGAACAATGAGTTCGGCCCGCTGTGTTTGTCGTGGGTTTTTACGGGCTCTCGCGACCTCGTTTTATTATTGCTCAATTTGTGACAGATTTGTATTTAATCCCGGCATTTTTGTAAGTCTGCCTTTTAGTGCTGAGCTTGAAGGCCGATTGTGATCTCTACAATAAACGAACGGGTTTCGTTTCGTTGATTCATGAATTTTATGCATTGAGTTTGTGTATATCTCAAGTAGGGTTGTAAATAGTATCCTCATCGGCGGGGGTTTTTCGTTTCTTCCCGCCGGAGAGATCTGATACTTTATTTGCAGCCGTCAACTTTCATGTTGTTGTTGTTGTAACCTCTGTTCGGACTTGCAGTTTTGGTAGGTTCACCTTCATACATTCAGTTCCTTGGTCCTACCAAAATGTAATCTCTTGTTATATCAAGTATTATTACGTTGATTTTGATATCCTGTATTCAAGAGAGACCTTACAGAGGTTTTATATGTCTTTCATGCTGACATGAATATGAAGCATGACTGTTGCATTTGTGTTACGTAACCACAACTCAACCGTTTACTTCGACCCTGTGTCGCATCTTAATGAGCTTCTTTACTGATCTCTTTATGTAATTAAGGGTGTGTCGAACAACAATGAGATCACGTGCTGGTTTACGTGAGTGAGTAAACCTATTCACCCACTTACCCTTGTTTATTGTGAAAGTGTGATATTCTTGAAACACAATTGTCTGATTATTACATTGTGACTTGTTTTGTTTCACACCAAGTTGGTTGCATCTGTATACTGTATTACGCTTATAATTCAGATGGAGTTATGCACTAATTTTAATTTCTTCCCTATGAGAAAATTTAAAATTACTAGCGTGAGTGGGAAGGTATTGGCCGGCCAAGGATCTAGCCTACTGACACGTAAGTCGTGAAGTCTTCTATGTACCAAGTATGTATTACCAGTACAGTCTACTAGAGCATCAAACTGCTTTTTAGTAATGTTCTTACTGTTCTTCTTCTCGACAAATTGTTTGTGCTAGGTCATTTCAAATTCTAAATTTTTGAATAACCTCACTTTCCTGCCGGCGAGAGACTTAAATGTGTTTCCTCTCTTCGGGAATTTAAAATTCTTTAAGGATCTTTCTTGGTTACCTGGAAAATCTTTGTTCTGGATGTCGGTCGTGTGACTATTTGGTTATTAATAGTAACATTGTTGTAAATGTTTTATATTCTCTCCATATAAAATTCCAGTACTGAATTTCATGTACTGGAGACAAATTACATCGGGAGAGGTAATAATGTAACCATGTTCATTGACACATTCATGTTCACTGACACAAAGATCCATAATCCCATTTATCTCATTGAGCTTACATTTGGTGATTAACGCTACAAACATTTAATATGTTCATCTCTACTGCGTTTAAAGAGAAGGAAAATTATTACAATCGACTTCGGGGTTACTGTTTGCAACGCCCTTCTGTTACGTCGTGTACTTTTATAAGTTTGTATCCTGCTCCATGATGAGCATGTATATACATTAAGTTGTTGTGAATGAGGAAATCACTACGTTGTTTATCATATACAACGTTTCTCGCATTTTTCACATTACGCTTTCCTATTACACCTTGACGACATGTTCATTACGCCGTCATGTGTCTCTCCTACACCTCTGCGTCGTTCTATTACATCGGTTAGACGTTTTTCCGGTACGCCATAACGCCGTTTGTCACGTCATTTCTTCATTGGCGAGATGCATATTTTATATCCATTCATCGGCACTTCCTTTGATTCTCTATCGTCGATCGTCGGCGGGAGGGGAACTCCGTTCCTTTGGCGTCAACCATCCACTGGTATCAATTCCTCTCGGGTTTTTCGCATTGTGATTTACTTACATTCGTCGTTACTCTACGAAGAGAGTTCTGTTCAGACCTTGTTGTTTCCAGTCTGGAGTGCAGATTATCAAAATTGTTTTGGAATCAACAGTATTTGGTCAAATACTGTTATATGGAATAGGTCTTTCAATTATGGACGTGGATATTCTCTGAGGACGACGGCGGGATTGTGAATGACGGACTAGTCGCCTTTAATTGAATTCAGCACAGTGTTGTATTAACACAGTACCATGTTGACTTTTACACACAAACATTATGTTGAGAGTACATGGCCTCGTGGACGATCTTCTGCTAGATCCTCTTCGAGCCATTCGCCACTATCTTATTCGTACCGATTTCGTTCGCGGCTTTCGGCTACGGTTATCATGTCCCTTCGCCTGTCAGCAAGGCTTGATATTTTAAAAAGCCGTGTAGTTGAAGAAGACCATAAAATAGTCTTATCAATTGGCAGAAGGTAGATATACTATTGACGCTCCCACTACTGGCTTCTGCTTCTTCTAATGTGTTTCGTCCCATCGCTACACATGGACTTTATGGAAGAACTTATCCCTCCTTGACATTGTCCAGTCTTGTGTCTGGACAGCAAATTCCTCGTTCACAAATTTCTATCTGTGTGATATGTCAGTGCAGTCAGATGGTGTGACCACGCTTGGACCACTAGGGGCTACCTAGCACGTGGTTAGGGCTTTCAGGAAGAGAGGGGGGGGGCAGAATTTGTCACCATTGCAGCAAGGCAGCCATCTTGCTCTTCATCATGATCGTCTTTGAAGGAAGGAATAAGTCGGATAGACGACCATGGACTCTCTAATCATCAATCGAAGAGGTCTGACACTTTGAGAGTTTTAATCTTTACCTTAACTACGGTTTTGCTTGTGTCTTTCAGCTTGAAACTGACTTTCTTCTGGATGATCTCAGCTGTGTCTCCTACGCTCAACTCTCAAGACAAGTTGGACGTAAGTTGTTGGTGGACTGAGAATGGCGTGGCCTAGCGCCCTCTAAGACCAAGAAGACCTAACAACCCGAGTGGTAGAGGATCCTGACATCTTGGTAGAGTTTGCATATCACACCACGAGCACAGCTACATGGATGGAGGCACTCAAGAATAAGTATATCTGTATCATATTCATGATTTGCCCTTTTCGTCATGTTTATTCCCTTATCTGTGTCATCCCAGCTACATGGAGGAAGACACTAGATAGGTTAGATTAGTATCTTCTATTACTACTCCATAATTACCCTCGGCTTTACCGGCCAGGTTCTTTTTGTTGAGATTTATGGAAGAACCTGCCCCTCCTTGACATTGTCCAGTCTTGTCTGGACGGCGAACTCCACGTTCACCAATTTCTATCTGAGAGTTATGTCAGTCCAATCAGATAGTGTGACCACGCTTGGGCCTTTGGTAGCCGCCCAACACGTGGTCCAGTAAAATTTTCAAAAAAAAAAAGGGGGGGGGGCGGCATTTTGTATCATCACAGCAAATCTGCTACTTGCTGTATCATCTCATCTCATTTTTTCTCAATGATATCCACATGCAATATGAGTCATCTAGGAGGGAAGAAATATGTCAGATGGACGACCAGGGACTCCCTATTCATCAATCTAGGAGACCTGACACTATGGTGAGTTAACCTTTACCCTAACTGCGGTTTTGCTTGTGTCTTGCAGGTTATATCTGACTCCCTTCTACATGATCTCAGCTGCGTCACCTACGCTCAACTCACAAGAAAGAAGAACTGACACTTGTGAGTATTATTAATATTGCTTTTATTTCAGGTTGCTAGTGTCAGCAACTTCAAGTAAAGTACAGAGAGTTGACAGTTGCGTAGAGTTGGCTCAGGGAACACACGCAGTCGACTTCTAGGCATCCTACAAGACCTACTCAGCTTCAAGAAACAGGCTGAGAAGTTGACGTAAGACGACTTGTGGACTGAGAATGGTGTGGCTTGGCGCCCTCTAAGCCCGGACAGATTACGGATCACCCAAACTTAGGTCCAGCCAAGTTTCTGCATGTATGTGCTAAAGTCGGCTTTGCCCCAATTGACATACAATCCTGCCAAGATAACCTATCAGCCCTAAGAGCAGAGGATTCAAACTTCTTGGTAGAAAGTGTATACCACACCACGAGCACAGATAACATGGATGGAGACATTCAAGATAAGTACTATTGTATCTTATCCATGTTTTAACCTTTCGTCCTTGAACAGGGTTACATTTGTTGATGTTTGATGTCTCATTATTATATCCATGTCTGTGTCATTCCAGCGGTTACTAAGCCTGTTTTTAGAACTACAACAAGGCCGAGGTTCCCACCTCCATATGTTGGTACTGAGGCATTGAATTCAAGCAGGTTTACGATTTAGGAAGCAAATATTAAACATTTATAAGCAATGTTTCTATTTGTTACTAAATCAGACCTGCTTGAATTTAATTGTCCCTCCCTTCCGTCCCCTCATTCCGCGGCCTTGCTATATGCTGGTCTCGGTTTGAGAAAGAGGATTGGAATAAGGCTTGCATTGTCCTTTATAGTAACCACGCTGGATTGAGTGGGAGAGCTCTCCTAGGGGCGGACAACTCTCTCCTAGGGGAGTTAATTTTTCTTTTAATTTCCGTTTATCTACGTTGTATCATCTTCCTGACGGAGATTAATAGGCATTGAATTCAAGCAGGTTTGATTTAGTAACAAATAGAAACATTGCTTATAAATGTTTAATATTTCTCTCTGAAGACGAACTTCAATAAATATAAATGTTTTTGTTGACAGACCACGACATGTAATGAGCACACTTGAAGCCATCATCAATGAGGCAAGAGGGATCCCTGCTTTCTTACCCAATGTCAGTTCGCTGAAGGAAGCGGTCAGGAAGGCCAGAGAATGGCTTAACAAGGTGGAAGCTATACAGGTAAGAATTACAATACTACACTTTTGGGGGACAGCTTATTGTGTAGTCAGAGCACAGAAAGCTGGATTGTCATATGTTAGATTGGTAAATTCTAAATACATTTATAATGAAACCTGTGAATACCCACACCTGGATTAGATGATCAAACTCAAAATACTGACATTACTTTGAACTCTGAACCTCTGATAAATCAGAACCCTGTCAGAACTGACACCATAAGCTGGGCCCACGCATGGTTGGTATATACAGGTTTCACTGTGCAACTCTCAGAACTATTGGTGTGATACAGAAACAGTGATGCAAATACACTGCGAGAATTGAAAAAAACTTGAAACCGGTGACTTTAAGTATGCCACAGTGAGGAACATTAGTACATGTATGACTATCGTGGGCGTCGCCAGGATTTCTTGAAAGTGGGTCGTTTCCTATGCTTGCTCATTACAGAGCCCCATACTGCGCCATCCAGCATTGGAGAATCCTGTGTGGATGAGCGCAAAAAGTGGGTCGTTTGCACCCGGCGACTACCCCTAGCGACAGCCTTGTGAAAATAGAGAATCGATAATGCATATGTGGTCTTGAGTCTTTACAAAATGTTATTTGTACATGAAATAATACTGTTGTGAATTGGTGTTTACAGAGCAGTGACCTGTACCCATATTTGGACGTACTAGAGAACATGGTAAACAAAGGGAGACCAGTACCTGTACGGTTAGACTTTCTGCCTCAGCTGGAATCACAGGTGGCTGCAGCCAAATCCTGGCGAGAACGGACTGCACGAACATTCCTCAAGAAAAATTCTACATACTCCTTAGTAGAGGTAAGCAGATATTTACTGAAGATGTCTACATGCATATGGAATTCTGTAAAGTAGTTTTGTCGCCTTGGTTTCTATTGTTCGCCAGGTCCTTTGACTAGTTCATATTGTTTTTGAGGAGTTGAAGCAAAGTATTGAGCTGGAAATATACTGAATAATAGTATTTGCTGCTGTTCTCAATGCCTTCCTTTCATAGTAAACTTAACATTGTCTTACATGAACTAACCTTCCTTGTTCACTGCTTTCATGGAAAATTCTGAAAAATCATTAACTTTGAATTCATTGGCAAATTATAGTCACCATAATGATCTTGAAAGACATTTGCAACATGCATAGGAGATAACTACAACTAACAGGAATTCCCCTGATATTGCCCAAAGCAATACCTGATTGAATGTTGGAAACATCACATTTTGATTCTGCCGACCATAAATAGTTGGCATGATATGACCTTCTCACCAATGCTTCAGTCTACTGGAAAGCCATGAACTATTGGAAATTCTTCTACCAATGGCATGTCTGTAAGGTTTTGCTATAATGAGGAACAATTCAGCTGGAACTTGCTGGATGTCAAGCACATTCAGCTGGCCCGAAAATGTTTTCCAACAGCCTTGAATAAAACTTATTCCATCAATATAAAGACAGTTCTCCATTCTCTCTCTATCTGAACTTGTTCACATTTTCTCTCATAGGTTCTGTCACCAAGAGCAGATATAGGAATCTATAGCAGCAACAAGAATAGAAAGAAGAAAATCAAGGAGGATAACAAGGAAAAGAAAGAAAGTGAAAACAACAACTCGTATGAGTGTAAAACAGAAGAGTTCAGAGACCCTGCTGCTATGGTGTGTATTGCTGAGTTATCATGATTGTCTGAATAAGTACGATGAAACCTCTAATAATTCAGTCACCCCAATGTTGTAGACAAAATTCTACCCATCATTCTAATAAATTTGATCACCCTCTAAAATCATTAAACTCTCGGACAAAGTAAAGGTCAAATTAAAGACAAATTTCAACTGTATCCAAATACATTTTTACTTCATTTATGTGATTTTTTCTAAACGGATAAAAAGTACTTGACTTTTTGTGTGGTAACTCATAAGCGCCAAGTCAATTTCAATTTTGCATTTAATTTCCTCCATTTTGGTGAAACATGCACATTGAAACAGTGAGTCTGTGATGAAACTCAAAGTATGCACACCTTAAGCTCGAGTAAAGCATTAGAGAGTGCATACAAAGTTCAAAATGTATGTTTTAATGCAGTGTGACCTCACCGGACCTAGAGATGATCGCAACAGACCACCATAGAATACCATGCTTTATTTGCAGTTTACTCTGTGTAATGAAAAAAAATATTTTCCGACACTGTTTCCAGTGATCTTTAATTTGATGGAAACTTTACTTGTGGGTTTATGATCACTTTAATGAAATTATGGATAATGTTCGTGATTTTGGACCATTTTGTCAACTTCCTGTCTTAATAAATTTGATCACCCCCTAATTTTATGTTTCTGTTGCACATCTAATACAACTGTTGATCTAACTATATGTACGCGAGAAAATATTTTACCTATCTATTTCAAGTTTTTACCAGTTTGAGAACTGTCTTTAAATGTTGTTAGCCCACCATCACCAGATGGTGGGCTGTTCAAATCGCCTTTCGTCCGTTTTCCGTCGTCCGTCAGTCAGTCAGTCCGTCGTCCGTCCGTAAACAATTCTTGTTATCGCGATTTCTCGGGAACTACTGCACGGATCTTTCTGAAATTTCGCACACATGTTCCCCTTGGGGTCTAGTTGTGCAGATAACTTTTCTAGCCCGATTCGAAAATCCAATATGGCCACAGGGTGGCCATCTTGGATTTCCTCATGAAACCTTGTTATCGCGATTTCTCAGGAACTACTGCACGGATCTTCCTGAAATTTTGTACACAGGTTCCTCTTGGGGTCTAGATGTGCAGATACCTCTTCTGGTCCGATTCGAAAATCCAATATGGCCACAGGGCGGCCATCTTGGATTTCCCCATGAAACCTTGTTATCACGATTTCTCAGGAACTACTGCATGGATCTTTCTGAAATTTGGTACAGAGATTCTCCTTGGGGCCTAGTTGTGCAGATACCTTTTCTGGTCCGATTCGAAAATCCAATATGGCCACAGGGCGGCCATCTTGGATTTCTCCATGAAACCTTGTTATCGCGATTTCTCAGGAACTACGGCACGGATCTTTCTGAAATTTGGTACACAGGTTCCCCTTGGGGTCTAGATGTGCAGATACCTTTTCTGGTCCGATTCGAAAATCCAATATGGCCACAGGGCAGCCATCTTGGATTTCCCCATGAAACCTTATCACGATTTCTAAGGAACTACTG
The DNA here is from genome assembly GCA_036873755.1 of Hanleya hanleyi. Classification (NCBI taxonomy): domain Eukaryota; kingdom Metazoa; phylum Mollusca; class Polyplacophora; order Lepidopleurida; family Hanleyidae; genus Hanleya; species Hanleya hanleyi. Next base: position 21,832 of record JAVTVY010020785.1, read on the forward strand.
CACGGATCTTTCTGAAATTTGGTACACAGGTTCCTCTTGGGGTCTAGATGTGCAGATGCCTTTTCTGGCCCGATTCGAAAATCCAATATGGCCACAGGGCGGCCATCTTGGATTTCCCCATGAAACCTTGCTATCACGATTTCTCAGGAACTACTGCATGGATCTTTCTGAAATTTGGTACACGTATTCCCCTTGGGGCCTAGTTGTGCAGATACTTTTTCTGGTCCAATTCGAAAATCCAATATGGCCACAGGGCGGCCATCTTGGATTTTCCCGTAAAACCTTGTTATCGCGATGTCTCAGGAACTACTGCACGGATCTTTCTGAAATTTGGTACACAGGTTCCTCTTGGGGTCTAGATGTGCAGATACCTTTTCTGGACCGATTCGAAAATCCAATATGGCCACCAGGCAGCCATCTTGGATTTTCCCGTAAAACCTTGTTATCATGATTTCTCAGGAACAACTGCATAGATCTTTCTCAAATTTGTTACGCAGGTTCCCCTTGGGGTCTAGTTGTGCAAGAAACCTTTTTTGGTCCGATTCCGAAATCCAATATGGCCACTAGGCAGCCATCTTGGATTCCCATATGAAAACTTGTTATCGCGATTTCTCAGGAACTGCTTCATGGATCTTTCTCAAATTTGGTACACATGTTCCCCTTGGGGTTCAGTTGTGCAAGAAACCTTTTTTGGTCCGATTCCAAAATCCAATATGTCCATCAGGCGGCCATCTTGGATTTCCCCATGAAACTTTGTTATTGCGATTTCTCAGGAACTACTGCATGGATCTTTGTTAAATTAGGTACACAGGTTCACCTTGTCGTCTAGTTGTACAAGATACCTTTTCTGGTCCGATTCGAAAATTCAATATGGCAAAACAGGCCGCCATCTTGGAGTTTCCTATGCAAATTTGTTATCGTGATTTCTCAGGAAGTATTGCATGGATCTTTCTCAAATTTGGTACACAGGTTCCCCTTATGGTCTAGTTGTGCAAGGTACCTTTTTCGGTCCGAATCGAAGATCCAATATGGCCACAAGGCGGCCATCTTGAATTTCCCCTTGAAACATTGTTACCGTGAATTCTTGGGAAATATTTCATGGATTTTTCTGAAATTTGGTACACAGGTCTCACATGGGGCCTATTAGTGCAAGATGCCTTTTTTGGTCCGATTCGAAAATCCAAGTTACGCTCCAAATTAATTTGGTATTCTCAAGTGACGTTGCATCACAAGAGTCGGCGGATCAAACGGTGGGGCATATTCTATATATTGACTATAGAGAATATCCGTACCTTCACCTTTCATATCAAGGAGTTCAAATAATTCTGAATTAAAATGTATTTCTTCAAATTTTAAATCAGCCTTCTTTAGTCCATGCAGTAGCAAGTGAACTGCTCCACCGTTTCGTATGCCGACCTCAGTCTTGTGACTCAATGTCACAACTCGACAACTGTAGACTACTGGATGTTTCGATCCAAAGGAGATAATCAGGATCCAGGCACTTTTGAAGTTTCAACATTACTGCGCGGACCGGATCCCTTCAGTATTAAGCATTATTGTACCATCTTACTATTTTCGAGCATGGTATCTTGATTTAAACAGTATATTTATTTCACCAGGAAACAGGGATCGGCGAACAGGCAGAGCCTATTTGAACGCCTCTCCCAACAGACATATTACATATACATTTACAATTACAAGATGACAGACAACAGTGAATAGAATAAGAAACAGTTACAAACACAATAATTAACATGCAGCTGCATGGTATCTTAAAAGAGATATCTCAAAATAGCCCAAGAAACAGAACAGAATTAGCATTCGTTCCTAATTATAAAATCTGAGTGTTTCATAGCTCATGCCAAAGTGTCAAAGAGATTGGTCTTCGCTTCCAGTACCCAATGATGACACGTGCAAAAAAATAAATAAAAAAAATACTACAAAACAAAGGCGAAGGATCCTCGGTACATGTACATTCACTTTCAGACTAACTTTGCTCATTTCTCTTGTATTATAACAACCGACATAAGTAAAGTTTCTAGAAATCTTGAAACTTATCATATCTTGGTGTTTTTCAGTGGCCTTTTTCAATCTTTTTCACTCAGATTCGAAATTCTGTAAACAAAATTACAAATCAATGGTCTGTTCTTAGTAACAATGGACAAAAAGATCCTCTAGTCATTAGCTTACAATTATCGGACAATGGTGGGCGCCAAGATCCTTCAGGATCTCTTGTTGATGTTAAAAATGTACCAACCCCCGCTACCCAGGATCTGTTATGTAGGATCTATTCTTTGCTGGATTTCAGGTAGCGACTTTCAAGGCAGCGGAACAGCAGGAGGTGGACGTGATGAGAGAGCTGCGTACTAAGAACATGGAGAAACACCAGCAGGAAGGAAATGATGCTCTCTATTGTGTCTGTCGGAAAGTCTCTGCTGGCTTCATGCTGCAGTGTGAACTCTGCAAGGACTGGTTCCATGGTGAGATTATTAGTTATTCAGGTTTTCAGTTATTATTAGTTATTCGGCTGACGCCTCAGGGTGTATGAGTTTCAGGGAGGGTCGTAACTTTCCATACACCCGGGGGAAAACCTGAATAACGAATTTATTACCCCTCAAGCCTTTTTATCTTGTAGTAAAAACACTGAAAAAGGTCTATCATTTATAACCAACGGTACAACGGACAAATCCAACGGGCCATTTCGTTTACGAAACTGTCCGCATTTTGCTACGGCACTGTGAGAAAGGCGCGCCACACACAATCCACTCGATCAGCTTTCGTTCGAAAATCGACTATTTTTGGAACAAATGACACGTTTTGGTAAGTTATGTATCGGAAACCTCAGTGAAAATAATGCAGTATGACTTTATGCCATTAAATTTTGACGAATGAGCGACAGTTATTCAATAAATATTGAGATATGATCAGCTGAACTTTCGAAGCGAGAGCGTCGTTTCCAATCGCACGCGAGTCGTTCTCTATATACCCCGAGTAGCAAGACATCACTCGGGGTGTATGGGTTTATACGACCCGACCTTTTAACCAATCACAATCCAGATATTGAATACGAATTTGCTTGTGGGGTAATAATAAATAATATTCCACTGTAATATTGTCTTCAAAGATTTACTCCCAACATCTTCAAATAGCATCATAAGCATTTCTCCAGGCAGCAAGGAAGAAAATTATTGTGGATGTTTATGCACCCACAAATATATAAAAAAATTGCTCTCAAAACAGAGCAGGAAGAAGTTTGATAAATCTCCAACCAAAGAGTGGACAAGCAAAATTACAACAAAAAATCAGATGGTCCAGTTAAATAGTGCATATAATTAAACATTTCACTGCACTATCTTTCTGAAGTTGTACAACTCCTTCCAGTTCGTTTATCCCTTGTCTGGTCTTTTTTTTCCGCTCCTAATGAAAGCCACACATTTCAGACACCGCAAAGCAGTCTTGTTATCCGGATTCGCTTCCAACTAAGTCTGACGAAATAATTACTGCGGCGATCTTTCCAGATTAATGTAATCTGGATAAAACTGGTTGCGTGAAGTCTACACTATTATACCTTTATTGTCCCCCGACGCCCGAAGGGCTAGAGGGGGACTATAGAATTGGGGTCCGTCCGTCTGTGCGTCCGTCGGTGTGTCCGTCTGTGCGTCCGTCCGTCCGTCCGACTTAGTTTCCGGACAATAACTTCTGGAAAAGTGAACGGATTCTTTTCAAATTTAGTATGTGGGTACCTCACCTGAACAACTTGCTTGGGATTGGTTTTCACGCCGATCCGCTTACAGGTGGCGCCACCTGGGGGCCAAGCTAAAATTTCGTTTCCGGACAATAACTTTTGAAAAAATGAATGGATTCTTTTTAAATTTTGTATGTGGTTACCTCACTTCAAGATCTCGCTTGGGATTGTTTTTCGCACTGATCCGCCTATAGGTGGCGCCACCTGGGGGCCAAGTTAAAATTTTGTTTCCGGACAATAACTTTCGAAAAACTGAACGGATTCTTTTCAAATTTGGTATGTGGTTACTTCGCTCCAAGATCTCGCTTGGGATTGTTTTTCGCGCCAATCTGCCTATAGGTGGCGCCACCTGGGGGCCAAGTTAAAATTTTGTTTCCGGACAATAACTTTCGAAAAACTGAACGGATTCTTTTCAAATTTGGTATGTGGTTACTTCGCTCCAAGATCTCGCTTGGGATTGTTTTTCGCGCCAATCTGCCTATAGGTGGCGCCACCTGGGGCCAAGTTCCGTGCGTCCGTCCGACTTAGTTTCCGGACAATAACTTCTTGAAAACTGAACGGATTTTTTTCAAATTTAGTATGTGGGTACCTCACCTGAACAACTTGCTTGGGATTGGTTTTCACGCCGATCCGCTTACAGGTGGCGCCACCTGGGGGCCAAGCTAAAATTTTGTTTCCGGACAATAACTTGGAAAAATGAATGGGTTCTTTAAGATCTCGCTTGGGATTGTTTTTCACACCGATCCGCCTATAGGTGGCGCCACCTGGGGGTCAAGTTAAAATCTCGTTTCCAGACAATAACTTTTGAAAAACTGAACAGATTCTTTTCAAATTTGGCATGTGGTTACCTCGCCCCAAGATCTCGCTTGGGATTGTTTTTCACGCCAATCTGCCTATAGGTGGCGCCACCTGGAGGCCAAGTTAAAATTTTGTTTCCGAACAATAACTTTTGAAAAACTGAACGGATTATTTTCAAATTTGGTATGTGGGTACCTCTCCTCAAGATCTCACTTGGGATTGTTTTTCACCCCGATCTGCCTATAGGTGGCGCCACCTGGGGGCCAAGTTAAAATTTTGCGTCTGTCCGACCTAAGTTTCCGGGCAATAACTCCTGAAAAACTGAATGGATTCTTCTCAAATTTTTTATGTGGGTACCTCTCAAGATCTCGCTTGGGATTGCTTTTCATGCCAATCTGCTTGCAGGTGGTGCCAACTGGGTCTAAGTTAAAATTTTGTTTCCAGACAATAACTTTCGAAAAACTGAACGGATTCTTCTTAAATTTTGTATGTGGGTACTTCGCCGCAAGATCTCGCCTGCGGGGCAAGTAAAAATTTTGTTTTCATACAATATCTTCTGAAATCCTGACCGGATTAGGACAAATTCGGTAATTGTGGGTACCTTGCCACTGGATCTCACTTGGGATTGCTCCGCATGCTGGGTACTGAAAGTTACGGTTCGATGTCAAATCAATTGTTTCGACGTCGGGGGACTTGAACCCCTCGGGTTTTCGTTGAACCAGATCATATACTTTATTTTTGTATTGTTGATGTTTTGAGGAATTGTTCTATTTCAATATGATGAATATTTGTTGTGTTTCAGGCACCTGTGTTCCTTTACCAAAGTCGGCCAATATGAAGAGTAAAATTTCTCAGGCTGCAGCAGTACAAGCCGCTAAGGACTTGAAGTTTATGTGTCCCTTGTGTTTACGGTCTCGAAGGCCCAGGTTAGAGACTATTTTATCCTTGCTAGTGTCCCTGCAAAAGCTGCCTGTGCGTTTACCAGAGGGCGAGGCACTACAGTGTCTGACGGAACGGGCTATGGCTTGGCAGGATAGAGCTAGACAGGAGCTAGCGACAACAGAGCTCGCCTCAGCCTTGGCTAAGCTGAGCATGCTCAGTCAGAAAATGGTTGAGCAGGCAGCCCGAGAAAAAACGGAGAAGATAATAAATGCTGAGCTGATGAAAGCCGCGAACAATCCAGAACTGCAGGGACATTTGGCCAGCGTAACTCAAAGTGCTTTCAGCGGGGTCCAGAACGCCGTTACTAGTCTGATCAAAACGGAATCTAGTCTCTCGAGCCTAGACAGTGAGAACTCTCAATCTATGCAATTCCCTCCAGCCTCCCCACAGAATTCCGATGACGCTCTCTCGGATTTAGAGGCCATCCAGTCAACGACTACTCATTCAGGGATGTCCACAGAGCATGCTTACTCATCTGCGTCGAAAAACAGCATTGGTATGTCAGATCTTGTCAGCTGAAAGCTTGTTCTTCACTGACCATTAAGATACTATACTTGTTTTGGGCTCAGAGCAAATAGGGAGCTGCCATGTTTACCTTTCAAAGTGAGGCTCTGGTTGAGGGGACATTATGTTTGCTGTGTATAACTTTAGAATGACATCATGATTAGCAGCACATGGACCTTCCTCAGGTATCACTTCTAAAATGGGATCCTTTATGAACAGTGGATCTAGAAATCTCGGATCAAAAATTTTTTCTGCATAGATCTCAAGCCAATAAGAGAACTTCATTTTGGTTTCATTAACTTCTCAAGCTGGTGTCCCGAATACTAAAGTAGGACATTTTTAACATTGAGCATAGCAATACAGAAAATAGGTGGCTGCTGTGCTTCAAGTAGGTAAAAGGACCCTTCCTTCCGCAAAATTTCCTGATGACCGTCAAATTATTTCTCCTTTACAGCCGTTTCTCCACGCAAACATCAGAGGAAGTCACCGCTGATCCCACGTCAGATGGAGGCGCCTATCTTGGAGCTGTCGGAGATGGCGAGGGCACGGCTGGAGGAGCTTATGATGGAAGGGGACCTGCTGGAGGTGTCCCTAGATGAGACCCAACACATCTGGCGAATCCTTCAGGCCTGTCTTCCAAAAATGGAAGATAAACTCTTGGCTGAGCTGGAGGTAAGTGGCCTAAGGTTTAATACCCCAGCGGGTGGTTGGGTGGGCACGGGTTCCTGTTGCTTCAATGCATTTTGCTGAGAAGCAACAGGAACTTGATAAAGTGATCAGGGATTCATAGAAGTCCAAATTTTTACTACCCAATATAAAATATTGGGTTCTTTTTATGCTCAAATTGAGTTTTTCCAAGTTTTTACGGCCCACCCACAAGTTGATATTGAGTTTTTGAATGTTTTTACCACCCTACCAATTAAGATATGAACAAATAGTTTCTGAAGTACTAAGGTGAGCTATCTAATGTGATTTGGATAATGGTCATCTGAATGACAAAAAAAAACCATTTTCTGTATTGTAACTTGCTCACTTATTTTAATAGATTTCATTTTTTTGGACCTCGTGTTTGTAGCAACAACAACAGCGGTAAGAGATCACAAACTATCATAAACATTCAAAGATAATTATCATATAACGCTTGCAAGAGACACTATAAAATCCTTACATCATCAGCGGATTTTCACGTAAGATGTAGCAGCTGTCAAGCAGAATGATGTCTTGAACTCGGACTTCTACTTTACGTCCATCGCATGGTCGCCGTCCAGGGGTAGAATTTCGCAGAATTTCAAAGGCTTAGTTTGCGAGAATCCAAAGAATCCAAATTTGCGGACTTTGGATTCCCAGTGGCACAGTTTGTGAGAATCCAAATTTCTCGCACCCAGCATTTCTTGACCAGTTGCCACTTCCATCAGTGCTGGTCACTGGGCAACTAGATGTAAACTTCTCAATGGGAAATTGATTGAAATCACTTTATTTATTTATTCTTAGGAGGGTGGTTAGCACACCTAAAATAGCACACCCTTAAATTAGTTCAGGCGAGTGATTGGTTATCTCCATTGATGAGCAGTATTCAACCTAAACATTTTTTGCTAAGTGGTAAGTATATATAGTCTGAATCTTATTTCTTTTGTATCTTTGTATTGCAAAAAAAAACAATTGGGATTGTCTGCATTGCAAAAAAAAAAATAAATAAATAAAAAAAAAAAATCATCTGGCCACCTGCCTCATTTCCTGGCAAGCAGTAAAACAATTATTATTAATGAACCTTTATATAAAGACTAGGCATAACAGTTTGGCATGGATTTATATCAGATACCGGTACGCAGCAACATTAAAAAAATAAGGAAATTCCTGATATTTTTTTCCCCACATATTTTCATTTCATACCATGATGGTTGTTACAGTGAAAGATAAAAATTACCAACAAAAATTCAAGAGTCGCAGACATAAACAAGAAGTGCAGTGCCATTAAAGTTAAAATCTTGACCTCAAATAAACTGACTTCTGAAGAAATGCGTCTTCTCAACGCAAAGTGGTAGATCGCGTTGTTGTTGTTCATGACAGGTCTCGTGCAGGCAATGTCTCTGAAGAAACGATCCATTTCTATTTTCACAAATTCCTTACCGCTTGATTCTACTTTGCCCGATGTGCTGTCTTAGGGAAAATTGTTTATCAATCTAATTATGAACGAATCCGAATCAAATTCATCTGCGAATTGATATCCAAATGTCCCAGGTTTCATTTTCACCCTCGTGTAATTCCCTGCGAGGACCACGTGTTAGCCGGATTCAATTCCTTCATATAGGCTGTTTTCGCCTGTTGGGTTTAACGTAGGTGGCTTTGCACCAACAGCCGAGCGAAGGAGAATACACTTGAGTCATTTGGCGCCAGTCGGGAACCATTACAGAAAGTATTCGAGGCTCCCAAAAAATAATCTAGCAAAGGTTTCCGAGGGTTAGTTAGCACATTACGTCATCAAAACATAGAAGACCGCCATTGTCCGTTTTGCAGCAAGATAAAAGGATATCTCGGGAGTTTTCTGATTACAGGTCAGCTATTTGACTTAAATCTTCGTGAAATATCTAATAAATCTCTTTGAATGAACAACACACTGATTAAGCTAAGCTTTGTATTGAGTTTTCGTCAAAAACATTGAGTATTTCTTGTCCAAAACGTACACTTTTGAGTTTTTTGCTGTCTATATTCAGTTTTTGACATTTTCTTACTACCGTTTAACAGTAGTAAGAATGGACGTCTATGAATCCCTGGTGATGTCTAGCACTGTAATATCAATTGTCTTTATTGCACCGTGTAAGCATCCTGTCTGTCTTGTGCTCTGTCCTCGGTGTGTTATAGGGTGGATGGAGGGTGTCTGGTTCCATGCTGCTTCAAAGCTTTCTTCTCTGAAGTAGCAGGAATGCAACTTGGCTGGGTGGTGCTTAGTTGGTTCTTCGCGATATAGCGGAAATATTGTTGAAAGCGACGTTAAATTCTATTCACTCACTCACCCTTTTTTTTTACCCAGAAGTTCACCATATGCACATTTACTTGTCAGAAAATAGTTCTGACAGGATAGTGCTGAGGGCTATTCCATTTAAAAAGGTATGGGAGGGGCGGAAGGCAGCTTTGAATTCTACCCCACCACCCATAGAAATTTTATTGGCCTTGCCAATGTTGTAACATGGATTGAAGGGAATTTCCTCCCATGACCCATAAAATGATATATTGATTGCCTTCCTCCCCTCCCATACCTTTTTAAATGGAACAGCCCTGACATGTATTGGTACAAAATGTACATGTTTACTGTAACCTGTGATTATACTTGTTACAGCCAGTGTACCAGATTCTCGTAGTAAGTTATTTCTACCATGCCATAAACTGGCTCTGATAATGCGATAAACACAAACACAATGCTGGCAGTTTGCGAATGGAAAAGGTTATCTTGTAACTTGGGTTTTCCCCAGAAATATGATGCAGGGATGAGAAATTTCTGCTTTTTGTCGGAGTTCAGATTTTTCCTGTGAGTTCTAAAACCTACTAGCTGTGGTCTGAAAGTAATAAAAATCACAATTTTTGATGGGGTTTGAGGTATTTTCAACTGTTTTCAGATATCTTTTCCTGCTGAACTCTCATCTCTGATGATGGGAAATTTGAATTGGCCAGTGGAGTTAAGGCGACAAGTATTCTTGTAACAGGCTTACAAAATTTAAACAAACAGTTGCTGAGTACACTTGTAGGAGGCAGTTGACTTATTAACTGTTAAAAACATCAGCTTGTACTGCCAATATCCAGAAATAGAGAAAATTTACCGAAGTTATTTCAAGCCTTCCACTATTCTTTTTCTTTGGACAACTTTTAGAAAGTAGTTTGCAAGAACCCTGATTATCTAAAGATTTGATGATACTGAAACTTTTCCCTCAACATGTTCTCATTTTGGTATTTTTAACTCGCATATTGGGCCTTATTTATCTTGCAGAGTTTCAGTGATCTAGACTTGAAACCGAAACTAGAAGCTGAATTAGGAAAAGTGTTCAGGGAGATAAAAGAGAAGGAGAAGAAGAAGAGGAAGAAGAAGGAAGTTTTGGAGGGAGGTGAAGATCAACAGGTGAAGAAAGTGAAAGCTGAGCTGGACATGGATGGAAACCCAAAACCAAAGAAAAAGAAAATAAAATCAAAGGATGGCCCCATGAAGGAGAAGAAAGGACTGGAGAAAATAAAGGATAAACCTAAGGAGAAAGGTATCTTTTTTCCTGATTTGTAAACATAACTCTGAACACATTGGATTGAGGGATACTAATGATTCTCAGTTTATTATATTCCCATTTGGCGATTTGGGGCAGGCTCAGCTGGCAGAAATGTTTACAATATCTGAAAAATGCTGCCACCATCTGATAACACTTGCACTTGTCGAAGTAGTGTTGACTCTCAGAGAAGTGACGAAACATTATGCAAGGCAGCCTCACTCTCTGTGCACGCTTGTCAGCAAGGCCATCTGGGGGTGGCTCGGACGTTTATTAAGCGTAAGTGCTCAGAGACTATCAGCCGGCTTGTCAGATGTTCAATTTTGATTGATTTGGGGCGTAAATGTCCGGGTTTGCCCGGAGCAAATGCCCCTGTAGCAAAAATAAATCAGTAAACATTCCTATCAAGACCAACCTACCCCTGAAAATGATGAAAAGTTGCTTCTGTAATCTGTAAACCAGGGTTGGTGAGAGGGGAATGGATGGAGGGAAATTCTGAATAATGCAGGCACAAGAATAAACTGTATGTCTTTACACTAGCTAACTGGCCAAGAAAGTGAGGATTTCCCATGAGAAAGCTAACATAAATGGGAGAGACAGGGAGATGAAGAAATTGAGAGGGTTGATTTGGTCAGTCTTAATGAAGCTTTATTGCCTGGAGGCAGCTATAAAACTGGGAGACTGCAGGAAGTTGAGAAGGGTGACATGGTCAGTCTTAATGAAGATTTATTGCTTGGATGCAGCCATAAAGGCTGGGGGGGCTGCCCAAGTTAGTTTACAAACTACATCAAATTAAACATTTGTTTCTAATTTGTAAACATAACTCTGAACACATTGGATTGAGGGATACTAATGATTCTCAGTTTATTATATTCCCATTTGGCGATTTGGGGCAGGCTCAGCTGGCAGAAATGTTTACAATATCTGAAAAATGCTGCCACCATCTGATAACACTTGCACTTGTCGAAGTAGTGTTGACTCTCAGAGAAGCGACGAAACATTATGCAAGGCAGCCTCACTCTCTGTGCACGCTTGTCAGCAAGGCCATCTGGGGGTGGCTCGGGACGTTTATTAAGCGTAAGTGCTCAGAGACTATCAGCCGGCTTGTCAGATGTTCAATTTTGATTGATTTGGGGCGTAAATGTCTGGGTTTGCCCGGAGCAAATGCCCAAAAAGGAAGCGAAATTAGATGAGAAGTATCTATGAGCTGAGAGCCCCAAATAGGAGGAAAAGATATATATATGTATTATCATATAGGAGTGATACCTCTCACCAACCCTTGTAGTGCTAAAAGAGAAAACATGTCGAGAAATTGTCAATTCAGTAATGGGTATCAATAATACATATAAAATAACAGTCATGCATAGAAAAGACTCTTGAAAGACGTTCAAGTCAGAAGAGTTCTTGTAGTATTATGCACAACTATAAACAAATAGTCTCTGCATTTCAAGAGTTCCTTGTAATCAATTGTCCAGCAGTGAATCACATATGTACATGTAGCACACATGTACACTTAGGCTTGTGCACACATATCCTTCTGAGCTTGGTGTAGTATATAGATATCTACAGAAATATATCGTTGGCAACAATCGGAAGAACACCGCCCTAACGTCTTAATTAAATGGTCTTCCATGCGAACGGACGAACAAGTTGATGCTGCTTCTTTTCTTAGAGAATGTCCACAATAATAATCTGCATTAACACCTACAGCCATCAGGAGATGTTTCAGGCATGAAATAAAATAGGATCGGGAGAGAGGTTTTAACTGTGCAGTGATAAATAAAGGCTGTGTCTACTAGAACACATATATGCTGTCGGAATTTAAGATACTCTTTCATATACTTGATTGGACAGACCTGAGGGTGCCCAGTGCTGAATAATCGAATCGTTACGCCCTGACGGAACGGGTCTGTTTTTGATGATTTTAATTGCAGTGTAAAGCTAGACTTATCAGGAACAAAAGCAATGTCAACAATGGACAAAGTGAGCTCAGGATCGAAATCCTTATATACTGTGAATTCACCACATCTCAAAAAGCCAAAAAAGGCTGTTGACAAGGCTGACAGTAACATAGCATCAATGAAGGAATTAAAAAATCCGATTTCCAGAATGGCGCACAATTAACAAGCATTGGAAATTTGATTGGCCTCACCAGATGCATTAACAAGAGGGTCACTATACCCTGCTTTGATGTAAAAGAAGCGGATTGCACACATGTGCAATTTAATTGTGCCTAATTTTAAATTTGATCCAAAACAATGGGCTATATAATATAGGAGAATATCCTTGGATATAAAAGGCATGTTATGTACATAAGATAGTCGAAACATTGTAACAAAATGCAAGAATTGTCTAAATGCAGAACAATATGTCTTGGATGTCCGAGAACTCACTGCCCTGTCCCACAAAACCAGCGGACATGGCAGCATCTGTAAACAGCTGCAAATCCCTGTCATCAACTCGACTATCTTCCAAAAACAAAGAAATACCATTCCATGAAGTTAGGAATGACTGCCACATGAACAAATCAGCCCTGCATGCTGCAATTAGTTTTACCATATGATGTAATTTGCTTAACAGAATGGGCTAACATGATCAAATATGAAATAAATGACCTGCCGATAGGTATAACTCTCATAGCAAAGTTCATGTGACCTAACAGGCTAAGCATGATACGTTTGGTTATAGCCTTGGCAGATTGCACAATCAGACTTTTTTTTTTGTTTTTTTTTGAATATCTGCCTTCGACGATGCCTATTGGACTCATGCGATGAACTGGAAATAGGGAATCACTATATTGGGCCTATCAAATAACCGTTACTACACTCGGCTTGAATTAGCCTAATGACATCTTTGGAAACAGTATGACCCGAAATCAAATAGTGTACCCATTCACGGTCAGGGTGGTCCTCTAATAATTCTTGCAAACGTTCTATATTAATGGGAGTGGAGGCGGTCATATCAGATACATGTAAAATACCCCCAGAACTAGTTTGATTTTTACCCTCAAGTCATTGACTGAAAGAAGTGGTAGCACTTCTGGAGCTGCTAGAAGGGGCTATACTTCTTGGACTGTTGGAAGTGGGAGGAGCTTGTATCTGTGGGACAGATGACGAACCAGACATACACCGCACTTGAGGATGGGAACGGCATTTACACGTTTTACACAATTTTCCATGTTACAGCCCTGCTCAGTATTGAAATTGTTGCAAATCTCAATGCCATTGTGAACAATACGTTTTCGGCCAAGAACCAGAATATTGTTCGGCCAGCTCTATAATCAAAAACTGGTACTCGTCCGATTCCTGTCTCCTGAATGGGTATTCGTCACACATAATGGTTTTGACTTTATTGAATGCTTTAATGAAGCTACTCAGACTAAGATTTCTAGATAATCTAGTATCCTGAGAAGATCTCACATGCACTTCTGTACCATGCACAAATAACATATTGGTAGTGTCCTCTACCTCTTCCATACAGGAATCGGTCTCGCCAGTTGACATATTGTCCTTGAATAATCTGTTGTCTGAGTTTAATTGGGACCACCGCTGCCTTAGGTGCCAAAGCCAGAGAAACACCCCATCCCACCCCTGAAATATGCGAAGATTGAGTTACCTGAGCCTGACGAAGGCTGGCCTTATCGAGGGAAGCACCAAACAAATTACCTGCCGCTGGCGCACCTGTACAGTACTTGAGTAAGCTGTTGCCAGGGTGTACGGGGTGTTGACTCTGGCTGAAGGCCCGACAGAGGTACGGGTGTCCGACCTATTATCATGCGTTTTTGAAGGTTTATTTGGAAAATATAAAAAAGTACTTCTTGAGATGACATGAAAACTGACACGATGATTGCTGAGCTCGTCGGCTATCTTCCGTTATGAATTCCGTCCATGACGTCACTCCCTTCTGCACGTGCGAGAGCTATTTTTAACTCGACTTTTCAGCTCAGTTTCCGTCATGGACAGTATCAGTTATCGGACACTCATCGTGAACAAGAATTTGACGTTGAAGTACAATATATTTTCAAGTTTTGTGCATGACAATCGTTAGTTGGAGTTCTGTCATTTAAGATGATAAGATCATTGTTCAATTTTTATACGTATTTACTTGAGAGCGAGATCGGGAAGACAAGGTGGCAGATCGGATTTCGCATCCACGCCACAACATGAGAACTTTCGAATTTTGATGAAAACGAAAATGTTAGATTTAAATTTTTTTTTTTTTTTTTTCGGCTTTCGTGGCTACCTACAAATCCATATTTTGCATAACAATTAGAAATGATCTCTCCTTTGTTCTGACATATTATTGCCTTGTCATCACGAGCACAACACGTATGCACGAGATGCGTGTCCGATAACTGACCTGTCCGATAACTGTTCCGACACCAGTAATCCTAGGGAAAAAGTTTGTGGGAGTGAAATTGTTCATTGCTGCGTTATTAAATGGTCCCATAGAAGATGCCTGTTCGCCAAGCGATCTCTGCAACGTTTGGACCACTCTGGTAACCTCCTGCGCGTGCTGAAATACCTTGGCTGTCTCTTCCTCAACGGCCGGACTGCCTTGGTCCTGTGGGTGCGTGTTGTATTGTTGTTGTTGTTGTGACGCCATACCGGAAATCTCGTTTCTCGGTCTCGTTTGTGTGGTCGAAGGCTCCGCGCAGCGGCTGATGGTAACCACGTGTCCGTGTCGCTGGGCTGGTGCCTAGGTGGATTGCTGGCTGATCATCTCTGTGCCTGCCATGGTGAGTGGGGATTCAGCGACCCCGCTAGCCAGATTGTTTGAATAAAGCAAAACTAGCATCTTTTTTCGGAAAGGTCGGCGATGCAATGATATTTCTTTTCGCCAACTCTTGGCGCAGCCTGTCTGCCGCCCAATTTCGGTAATCATTTCCATCTCATGGTGCCGATCTGCGTGATCGCCTGCTGTTCATAACAGTTTGGACTTTGCATTCTGTATCGGCGATGAAACGAGTTAGCTTCAAACAAGGAAAGCCTGCACAATTATCTGCACTGCGACACAACTCTGATAAATGAATAAGTTCACTTGAAGTTGTAGCTGGTGTTTTTGAGTTCCTTTGAACAATCACCAAAATCTCCGGATTTTGAATAATCAGTCGTGAATGTATTCACTCAACAATGACAAATCGACGAAAACATTAGTAAATCCTTTAAAATTTGTGAAACTGAGAAGGAAAACTCCGGAGAAATTCTGAATAATGCAGGCACAAGAATAAACTGTATGTCTTTACACTAGCTAACTGGCCAAGAAAGTGAGGATTTCCCATGAGAAAGCTAACATAAATGGGAGAGACAGGGAGATGAAGAAATTGAGAGGGTTGATTTGGTCAGTCTTAATGAAGCTTTATTGCCTGGAGGCAGCTATAAAACTGGGAGACTGCAGGAAGTTGAGAAGGGTGACATGGTCAGTCTTAATGAAGATTTATTGCTTGGATGCAGCGATAAAGGCTGGGGGGGCTGCCCAAGTTAGTTTACAAACTACATCAAATTAAACATTTGTTTCTAAAAACTAACCTTTCAACATGAAGACAAAAATGAGGTTGAAGAGAGAATCCATTGACCCCTTATCGAAATTCTCTGATTGGTTGGATTTTCCAACTGTTGTGTTTGATACACAGATCTGAATCTGTCCAATTGTTTGTTCTGGTTTTCAAATAAATGGGTGATCATATTAGTTTGAAAATTTTGAAGGTTACTTGTTTCAAAGAAAAAGAGAAATATATGTTTTCTTCAGAATTGAAGTACGGCGTATGACGTTGAACACACCGGTTCTCGTCAGATCACCGAAGTTAAGCAACGTTGAGCTCGGTCAATACTTGGATGGGTGATCGCATGCTGTACTGGCTGGGCTGATCAGCGTCCAGGATAATAGGAACTGTGGACACTCGTGTTCTGGCACATGTAGGGCACCGTCGTGATAGGACTGGAAAAATGTTGAAAACGACGTTAAATCCTACTCACTCACTCATAACTGATATGGCAGATAGATATAAACTGTAACAACAACAATGATGCATCAGGGAAGAATAACCTGAGTTTTCGGAACATTTGAGCCATGTTGAGCATGTTAAGTACACATTTTTGCACCTTTGTATCTCCAAAGTTGGAAGACACATTCACGGAAATTATCTTTCTCTGAAATTATCTTTTTCAGAAAATTCTGTACCAGAACCGTGAAAGATAGTTCAGTGTGAATGATAGTCATCTACAGTATAACATAGGCACATGTTGGTGGGGATTATCTCGATGTACTGTCAAGATAAATTTGACATTGAGGAGTTTTCCTTTAACCAAAGTGGGTGGGAGGGTGGTGGGAAGGTCAACAAAGATAAAAAAAATTTGCGTAATGAAATGCCCCTGCAGTCCAGGAATACTATGCAACTTAATTTCACAACATGGCGATAAGACCAGACAGGGAGATAATGAATTGTGTGTCAGTCTTCAGTGTTGTATTTAAAATTGATTGGTCAATATTATACTTTCTCTCTCAGTCTAACCAAATGATTGAATAATTTCAGTGAAACTGAAAGAGGGAAGTGTAGAAAAGCTGAAGAGGGTGGGAGATAAAGAGAACAACAAGATCAAGAAAAGGGTAAGGTTTAACCCAGATGGCACGAAGGTGATACGCAAACCCCGGAAAATAAAAAAGGAGAGAACAGGACTGGATGAGAGCATGACCGCTGATGAGGATAATGATGATGAGGATTGTTCCGCTATCAAATGTCTCCGACCAATGGGTATGACATACATATTCTCTCTCTCTTCCACTTGGGGCTGTTCCATTTAAAAAGGTATGGGAGGGGAGGAAGGAGGAAATTCCCTTCAATCCATGTTACAACATTGGGAAGGCCAATAAAATTTCTATGGGTGGTGGATTCAAAGCTGCCTTCCGCCCCAACCATACCTTTTAAAATGAAACAGCCCTTACGGTTGAACCAGGGTGTCTTCATCAGCACCCTGTTGTAAATCAAGAACTTTGGAAAACTTTGAAAAAAATCTCCATTAAAAAACACCCAGATTTCAGTTTCTAACTAACATTACAATGCTGTTATCTTGAATTTGCCCAAGAGCAAAGGCAAAATGCAGCAGTTTTCACATTTTATGGTTTAATTTTACATGGTTCAAGTAACACTAAAAGTATCAATGTATCTAAATGCTTCTGGATTCTTGGCATATGTAACTATTGAGGCATACAGCTTTTGGGGAATGCAAAACTTGGCCAGATTAAAATGCAGAACATGGCATTGCTGATCTTTTTTTCTTGATATTTGCTCATGAGATCACCTTAGACCTATATGCCAATGATGGGAAGTTGCATCCTACAGGGCTGCGACTCTGATTTGATGTCAAAAGTAATGCCAAGTAAAGGGAGATAAGCAAAAATGTCCGTATATTGAATTAAATAATCAACTTAAATCATACTCACGCATTACTCCTGTTACAATAAATTATAAACACTTGCTATGTATATGTTGATGACGTGATTAAATGGATTGACCATATTTGGCTGTGCTATAATCATGGGTTTTCTCCCTTGCCCAGGTGACGAGGTGAACTGGGTGCAGTGTGATCAGTGTGAGTTGTGGTTTCACCTTCTCTGTGTGGGTCTAGGAGAGGATGAGGTCAGTGAGGATGAGGAATATGTCTGCTTCAAGTGCAAACATGGTGTCAGTCGGGACCCCATCGAGGACTTTGAGTCACAGGCATCGCCCATCAAACGTGAAAAACCAGATATTGTGACCCGTATGCCAACTCTCACATCGATGGCAACGACGATTATACCTGCAGAGGGGGCGGAACTGGTCATGGACGAACCCATGGAGTCTTGTGATTCTTTGCCCGACTTAATCGTGGGCACGCAACCAGATGTGGTTCAAGAGGAAATTGTGGAGCTAGAAACGAGTATTGAGGAAGAAACTGTGGCCATCACTCCTCGTGTGGATGCGAGAGAAATGCTGAGGAAAATCACAGCTGACATAGTGGGTACTGATAAACGACAGAAAGGTGGTGATGCTGCCGTCAAGGAATTGGACAACGTTGTGACCTCTACACCACAAGGTCGTGTAACACGAATGGCTGATGATATGCCAAAAATATCACAAAAGGATGTGATGGACTCGACAGCAACAACAACAGCAACACAAGACTCAGCTTTAGAATTGCCGTCATGTTCAGAAGACAGTAGTAGTCTAAGCAGTTCCGTTCTGCCCCTCTCAAACAGTTCTAGTTCAATACAACGGAGCAGTTCTGTTACAGCTTTGACAGAAGAAGACGATAACGATCTCCCTATTCTGATGAAAATAAGCCGACAACTGGCACAAAGTGGCAGCGCCGTGGAAATTTAACAGGGGCCATCAATTAAATAACTTGTCACACAGTAACAATAGTGACATGTTATTCAGTTAAACCAGTCTAAACCAGCCCTTGGATAAACCGACAAGACTTGTAAATATTAATATTGCTATGGTCCCAGTGTTCTGGTTTGCTATTTTTAACCTCAATAAACTAGAACCCTATGTAAGCCAACATAATATTCCAGTCTACAGTCCGTAATATTAATCTTATCCATGAGTGTTGCCAAGATTACGGTGTTAACAGATCTTAACAGCAGTTGAACATGATCACTGAACTCCATGTGCAATTGTGCATTCCCCCCCCCCCCTCCCCCCTTAATTTTCATGAATATCATGAGGGCACATGACCCTTCAGTGTTACATCATATGCAAGACCTGGGTACAATTTTCTCTTCATTTTAGTGCATGCTGATAAATAAAGTAATAAAGCACAAATGAAGTTCAGATGATGCACCGAGTTTATCTGCAGTGAGATAAATTAGCGCTGAAATATTGGCAAAGATTTATGGATGAGGATTATGTTACATTCTACAGATAAGGATAGGTATAGGTCGGTTATCATGGTTACACAGTTCAGTGGTCTCGAACTGTTCAGTGTACTGGTGTGTATATATTTGTATAGGAGTAAATTGTAATTGTCTATAAACTTGAATCTGCCCTGCCAATAACCTTGTGAATGATTCTGGCGTACACCAAGTGTTTCCTGATCAATAACTTCATCTGGCAGTGAATAAGGTGAACATACTTTCTGTTAACGTGACTAGCACACCTTTTTAGAGGTAGAATGTAGTACATGTTGAAAGATTCTCCTTGCCAGGGTATGTGCACGAGTCTGCAACTAAATAACTATTCATATCATATATACTGCTGTGTGGTCAGTATGGAGTAAAAATGAGATTAATTAACAGAAATTAATTAGTGTTCAGCGTTCTAAAAAATCAAGGGAAAAATTAACTTCATTATCAGATGACTCGCTTGTTCGGATATGCTGTGAGGGCGGTTATTTCTGGGAAGATATAAAGTTAACCGGAACTGTTGGTAGGGAATTCTGAAATTCACAGCTGAATTTTAGAGGCTCGATCTTGAACTCTCACTGAAACCACCCAACCATGGAGTGCAAAGACACACTAATTTTTCCCGGGTTTCAAATAAAATGGATATTGCTACCATATAAACTATGGTAACCTGCCAATTTACATATATCATACATAAATTTCTATGTATGTGTGATTTCTAATTTCTTTTGTTTTTTGCTAAATTCGGATGTTTAAGGGTGGCAGTGTACTTGCCATTATCAGTTTGCCTTCTAAGCTCTAAGGATATTTGACTGGCTGGCACAATATTTCTCAGGCTAATGAAGCATGGATTATAATTTATGAGAATTGCCCAAAAATATGTTGAATGGCAGGAGAAATGTAAGGGAACAGAAGAAATGAAGTGCACATGCGTGTTCTTAAAGCTTGGTCATGCAGGCACAAAATTTATTTGTAATTTAACAGTGTGTTTAAACGCGTTAAATTTCAGGTTTTTATGAAACAATGTAAATAATGAAAATTCACACATTGATTTGTATTTATTTTACGCCCACATTGTGAAATGTGAATAGACCCATATCTGATTTTCTTTTTATATCTTCTGTATCAGGGTTCTCATTAAGCGTGTTAATGATCATGCATGTAATATATCATCAGATTATGTGATGATCCATGGTCATGTACTGGTGTTTGTTTGCGCAAGTATTGGTAATTCTCCAACCTGTTGTATATATTTTAGTGGCATCTTTGCTTTTTGTGTGCTTTTTGTTTCTGCTTCGTTGTACAAATGGTACAGAACTGTAGAAAGAGAATGGAATGTATCGGGATGGAGAGTTCTTGTTAATATTTTTACGATGCAGAAGACCCAATCTCGAAACCAGAGCTATCCGGTCCTGTCCTCCCTACTAGGCTCTGGGACGGCGCTCAGCAGTACGATCGGTCATTGGATAGCATACAAAACCCTAGAATTTAGAACATAACGAGAGCGTATCTGTGGAGATTAAGCCAACGTCCCGACGTCATGGATGTTACGAGCGCGTCTGAAAGATGACGTAGCCTACCAGAACTCTTTATGCATTCTTGCGAAACATTTTCTATTTTGACGTCATGACGTTATGATACTGGCCATTAAGATGACTCATGACTGACGTTTTATAAGGAATAGGATATGTTCCAATGGAACCGGAAGGGGCCACGTGAAAGAATTTTTCAATGTATTATGGGACCCACTTTCAGCGACCGTCGTCCCAGGGGTTCGTCGGAGCGGCCAATTTTCCAGCGGAGAGCGACCCCTGGTGGCGAGGTTGGCAGAAGACCTGCCTTCTTCGCGACTCGAACCGAAACCTGTTTTGTACTTCTGAATATTGACGATCATCTAATTATCATAAAACAGCTGACATTTGCAAATGTATGTAGTCCTCCCATCATTTTAATGCCAGTCATATCATGAAGGTCTGGACAATCGACATGATTCAGGTGTCTGCCTACCCATTTCATGAAATCTAACCTGGCTGACATCATTTCTCCAGGCCTGTTATCATGGCAACAGTGCTGTCCATGGTATCTTGACAGCAGCAACGGTTTACAAGGTCTGATGGTTTACTTCAGCACCGTAGTGAAGAGTATTCACTTTGGATCTCTTTATTTATGGCTTTAAAACTGATATAATGGGTGGTTTTTGTGTTGTCACTCATCGCAGACGTCTGTTTGACACCTCGTCAAAGCAGTTGACATTGCTGAACACGGCTAAGTCAGTGGGAAATGCAAAAAACACCGATATGGAGGTTTTAATTCCATTAGAGAAAAATCCAATGTACTGTGCAAGGAGGTGATTGTTACCTCAATAACACCCGGCAGGTTACACCCGTCAGAATTCACATTTAAATTTAAAATATTAAGTGTGCTCTCTCAATAGAAAGACCAGAATGTTTTGAGAATCCATCAGCTGGACAGTTTTCCGAGTGCCCTCCCAACTTCATGAACAGCGCAGAATTGAAATACTAGGAGAGGTTTATTCTTCAAATGATGTCCACATTGAAAGATCATTCTGGTACGTGGTTCTACATGTATGCATGGTATCCCCGTGGGGCTCCTGGGGATTGACCTGGGGTGTCGTCGTGCACACTCCAGGTCATGGTGAGAATAGGCCCCCAGTCCCTTAGAGGGCTTGTCGTAAGAGGTGACTAACCGGGGCACCCGTGGGGTTCTCGGGTGTGAAAAAGAATAGGACCCGACCCATGCGGTTTCCGGGTGTGAAAATGAACAGGTACCAAACGTTGTGATATGACTGAATTGAAATAGTGTTGAAAGCGACGTTAAATCATATTCACTGTATGCATGGTATATCACAAGAGATTTCAATCTGTCAAATGTTATAAAAATCCTATAAAATTTCCCGTGTATGTTGCTACAGGATCAAGATGGCAGTCAACTCCGGAGTATTTACTGTTCTTAATGGACTGATCAGAATCCATTGATCCGGCACGATGTGTGCTCAAATGTGATATTTAATAAGCCCATAAGATCCTGCAGTGACCTATACAAGGGGGACCATTATTAGCATTGTTATTTAACTGAGTGGATTTCAATTCAATGGGATTTCAATATAATTTCTGGTTCTCAATTCCTTGAATGGACAAGATGATAGAACAAGTTTGTCATCATTTCTCCAAGAAATTATTTTAATGACAATACCCAGAGGCTTAGAATGAAAGTGTGGACATACATTTATGCAGTGAAATCTGACTGTGAATTATAACTTGTTTGAGATCAAGGTGCATTGTCATGCCTCGCAATGCTCTTGACATGAACTGGTTTATGATGGATCTGCAACAGTGGTTGCTTCATCATTTGAATTGAATTTATCAATTTGAATTCAATTTATCAACAAAAGTTTAGGTTGCCCTATTATCAACTATTGTCCAGCTATTGAACTGATGACATTTACACCGGTTTTCCTCTACAATGGTGGTCAAAGTGGATCACAATGGCAACCCCAATCCAGTCAAAGGCTTTCATGATGGATAGTTCGACATATGGAACAGAAACCATGTTATTTGGACAGTACATCTTCATACTAAATTAGAGTTCTCCATTCACACTTTGAAGAAGCCTTGGTTCATTGCACCACGTAAAGCATTCAAAACCCGGAGTTGTAAATTTCATCTACAAACCAGAGATAAACCAATCGGAACCTTGCCCATTGAATGTGCGTAGGTTTACATATTCTCTCGGTAGTTATGTCGTTCCTCCAAATATGGTGGTATGTGTGGCCAGATACATAGGACAGCCAATCAATAGTCCACCCATATGGTCCATTTCGAAATTCAAATTGATTTGAGGTGACATTTCGGGCCAATTTATAAATTCTTTTTAACAAAGCCAGTGGACTGATAAATCAAAGCTAATTCGAAGTGTGAACAGAGAAGTCGACTTACATATGAAGATGGGACATTCCAAAACGTGTTGAACCTCCGTTTTTCAAGAGGGTAAAATATGCTACATTCAAGAGATTAAATTTTTGTGCTTTAATTTTTTTACACTTCGCTGCATCTGGGTATATTCCAGCTAAATTTAGGTTGTCTAGCAATCACTGCAGAAATGTTTGGTTGTACATGTATACCCTGATGGATAGACTTTCTTCTATTATATATATATATATATATAGTACAAGTTGATTAGGTATTAAATCTCAAGTGCTCTTTCCTATTTATAGCTGATAAATCGATGGTCCATGCCGACACCAACTATTCCTTTCTGCATGTTGACCGACTTGTTTACTTCTGTAAATACATGCTGGAGTTTGTTCAACCGCTAGATGGTTAGAGATGTATTCATACTATATTTTTCCTTTATTGTTTTTCGTGTACAGCATTTTGTCCTGCTTCAAGGGGCTTGAACGGTATTATTCTCCTGACAAGGGCAGAAATAAATGTGAATTAAACATTTTAAAATTGCTATTGGCATTCAGAGTTGTTCATTGCCCATCGTTAGAACTCGCTATCACATTTATTATATGATCTCATCTGTCCAGCCTTTCATTATGTCTGCTTCCAGATTCAATCTTAATCATGGGGCAGAGAGAAACCGTATGCAATCATTTGTAGGTCAAATGTTCATCACTGTGACTCAAAAATCAGGTTTGTCAGATAACAAGCTGATGGCGAAGAAGCCCATTGATTTTGCTATCAAACTGGCATAGTTGCACATTTGGCAAGGGAAATCCCCATCTGGAGGTCAGAAGGTCAAGGCAGCCACCCAACCTGCTCACTGGGCTGATATACGCAGGTGCAAGCTGGCGTATTTAATCCCAGCCCCCAATCGTTCTTCAACGTGTGGAGGTGCGCAAATTTGTCCTCTTCGAGCCCAGGACAGCCTTTTACTCAAGATGACCTCATGAATCTTAACGGCCAATTCTGTTTGAGTGTTATAACTGTAAATTTAATTCACGATACTGTAACAAAGATGTCAATCTCTCCAATGGTTGTAGAATATTGAATCTACTTTAAACGGCCAATTCTGTTTGAGTGTTATAACTGTAAATTTAATTCACGATACTGTAACAAAGATGTCAATCTCTCCAATGGTTGTAGAATATTGAATCTACTTTAAGTGGCCATGGAAGATTTATTGGAGTGATCGGATCACAGATAGACAAATGCATGTGCTCTGTTAAAGGTCAACCCAAACAGATTTTTTTGGGGTCTAAAAATCCTTAAAAATCATAGTTCATACTTCACTTTGTATGAAAAAATTCTAATCCGATCAGAAACACACGTAATATGGGAGCAAAGTGGGCCTTTCCACACTTTCACAGCTGGGTTGATGACGTCACGCAGGGCAATTGCCTGAGAAAAAATAGCGGATAACATGGCAAGCGAGTGCAGTCAGAGCTCCGATTCAGATGTCGATTCGAGCGATGTCAGCTCCTTAGATGGAAATATTTTTCGCCAAGAAGATGAAATAGACATAGAGGAGGATGATGACGGGCAAAATATTAGTTGTTTGAAGACCAACGACGGAATTCAGCCCTATCAATTTGAGCCGTACGGCTCCGACTCTGACAGTGACAACCATTCCGACAACGTGGAACTCGACGACGACAGGATTCGGAGAGGTCGTTTGCTGAATACAGATTGGTTTGCAACTTGACTGGAAATCCCCATAATCCCCATAAAATACCAATTTCAGAATTATATAGTTTGATAAAAAACTTTGGACATTCATGGCGAAAAGTAAGCCATGGTGAGTGGATGTCGAAACAACATGATGGATCGGCATTCACATTTGCTCAATTTTCGACAAATTACTTCAATTAAATTGAAATCGAATGATGTTCCCACAGTCTCAAATGTCAAAGGATTATGAAATTATTATTATCACTTCTGTATCTACAGCCATTCACACCAATAGGTGTTCAGAAAAAAACAAACATTAACTGTACGACTTTGTCGTTGTCTGATCTACATGCACTCTCACACTTGTAGGTAGACTGGACCCAGCCCCTGTTTCATAATGTATTTTAAAGGGGAAACAAAAGGAAGTAACTCTGCCTATAAAGAAATACTTGAAATAAATTTTTCATTTTTTTTACAATGTATTTCATTTATATATATATATATATATATATATATATATAAGAAAAATAACGAAAAAACCTTCTCAACTTTCTACATCATTATATTCCGACTGCAGTTTCGAACGTAATGTTCTTTTCAAGGAATACTGTTTTCAAATGACAGACTGGTATATATACAAATACAGGGCACAACGGTCGCTAGACGACGTGCCTGGCTTAAGCAAGCAGTGACTTGATAACATGCTGACATTAATAGAAACAGTTGGTCACAATAAACATGAAAAGAGAGATTAAAAGGGATAATTCAAACGAGTACAATACATGCAGTAAACAATAATCAAAATCAAGCAGAGGTGGGTATTTTCAGGATATGACATGCTTCAACAGTTTGATAAATACGTACATGTATTGCATGAAATCTAATTTCACAAAGTTGTTAAACAAACAAAATAACAAATATATTCAAGGTCTATGTGATCCGTTTAATTCGGAACCATACCTTTCTATAAACATCGTTTCTTTAACATCCAATAAGGCTTGATTCTCATTTAGTACTTTGTAAAAAGGGAAAACTTTAAAAGAAGGGGTCAAATGTATGGCACACTGTCTGATGTGTCGGCTGACAGGGAGATGACAATGGTTTTCATTATTAATCTGTTGTAGAATATTGAATCTACTTTAAGTGGCCATGGAAGATTTATTGGAGTGATCGGATCACAGATAGACAAATGCATGTGCTCTGTTAAAGGTCAACCCAAACAGATTTTTTTGGGGTCTAAAAAACCCGCGGTCCAACATATCATCACACCAGAAATCTGCTATCAAGAATCTTTTATCAAACCCGGATTTAATTATCAAAGAGGCTGATAAAGGTAAAGCCGTTGTCATAATGGATAGAGATTATTATAAAGAGAAAATTCTGGAAATGATTAACGACAAAAACACATACAAGGAAGAAGATTCTAACCCAGACAACCAAATATTAACGAATCTTCGCAAACTTGTTAGGAAGCACGAAACCATTTTAACTAAAAAGGAAATAGGTTATTTGACCAAATTTGAATCTAATAGCAGTAACTTTTACGGTCTCCCTAAGATTCACAAGTCTGAAGAAATAAAACAGGCTATCCAAATTCAAAAATCGGAACACGTTACAATTCCCCGTCCCCGTGACCTTAAATTCAGACCTATTATAGCCGGACCATCTTCCCCGACTCAGAGAATAAGCCATTTAACAGATATCCTTCTCCGACCTTTTATCAACCATGTCAAAAGTTATGTAAGAGATAGTTTGGATTTCTTAAACGGCCTACCAGATCAAGTAAACTCTGAAACTAAAATGGCTACATTTGATGTAAATAGTCTATACAGTAACATTCCGCATAGCCTAGGCCTTGAAGCCGTCAAATACTGGCTCGATAATTTCCCTGCAACGCTCCATAGTCGTTTTAAGAAGGATTTTATCTTAGATAGCTTGGAATTCATTTTGAACAACAACTCGTTCTGTTTTAATGATCGTTTCTACATGCAAGTCCTTGGTACGGCTATGGGAACCAAAGTGGCACCTGTTTACGCAACTCTGGTTATGGGTTACCTGGAGCTGACCCTATATGCCAAGATAAACACCTCTTATGGAGATAATTTTGGCCAGATATTCAAAGAAAACTGGCGTAGATATCTTGACGATTGCTTCATTTTTTGGCCCCTTGAAAATGGTTCACTTGAGTCATTGCATGATATTCTGAATTCACTTCATCCTCAGATTTCTTTCACTATGGAAACAAGTGACGAGAGCATTCCATTTTTAGATATTCTTATTTTGAAATCTGAGGAAACTATAACCACAGACATCTACAGAAAACCAACGGACACACAACTATATCTCCACTTCCACTCCAACCATCCCAGACACACCAGAGAAAATATTCCCTACACTTTGGCACGCCGAATCTGCACTATCGTGTTAGATCCCAGTATTCGGGCGCTACGGTTAACTGAGCTGAAAACCTCTTTAATCTCTCGAGGTTACCCAGAGGGCCTTATTGATAAGGGAATAAGGAAGGCATCTGCCCAGCCCGTAAGCGAACTTCGTCAGTCATCTGCTAAAGCCACAAACGGAAATGTTATACCTCTCGTCACTACACACAACCCGAATAATAATAACATTTTCCCGATAGTGCTAAACACGTTACCTATTCTAAACAATAGTGCTAAAATGAAAGATATTGTTAACAATTCATCTTTTATTAATAGCAAGAGACAAGCCCCAAATCTTAAGAATATTCTTACAAAAGCTCGTTTTTCGGAAAGCCAGTTAGATGCACGGGTCGCGAAATGTAACCGATCGAAATGTGGCGCATGTATCCATATACTAGAAGGACCTAGCATTAAATTCAATGACACAAATTCTGTATTTGAGGTTAAATTCAACATGTCGTGTGACAGTAAATATGTTGTATACGCACTGATTTGTCAGGGCTGTGGAAAACAGTATATCGGTCAAACCACAGATTTAAGATCTAGATTAACTGTTCACAGGCAACAGATTAATAATGAAAACCATTGTCATCTCCCTGTCAGCCGACACATCAGACAGTGTGCCATACATTTGACCCCTTCTTTTAAAGTTTTCCCTTTTTACAAAGTACTAAATGAGAATCAAGCCTTATTGGATGTTAAAGAAACGATGTTTATAGAAAGGTATGGTTCCGAATTAAACGGATCACATAGACCTTGAATATATTTGTTATTTTGTTTGTTTAACAACTTTGTGAAATTAGATTTCATGCAATACATGTACGTATTTATCAAACTGTTGAAGCATGTCATATCCTGAAAATACCCACCTCTGCTGATTTTGATTATTGTTTACTGCATGTATTGTACTCGTTTGAATTATCCCTTTTAATCTCTCTTTTCATGTTTATTGTGACCAACTGTTTCTATTAATGTCAGCATGTTATCAAGTCACTGCTTGCTTAAGCCAGGCACGTCGTCTAGCGATCGTTGTGCCCTGTATTTGTATATATACCAGTCTGTCATTTGAAAACAGTATTCCTTGAAAAGAACATTACGTTCGAAACTGCAGTCGGAATATAATGATGTAGAAAGTTGAGAAGGTTTTTTCGTTATTTTTCTTATATTACTGCTCCACACCAGCAAACTTCTTTTTTTACCTATATATATATATATATATATATATATATTTTTTTTTTATTTACTTATCAAACATATATATTTAAGAAAGGTCATTTTATTATTATTAAATAGTACATATGAAATAGAGACTCATCCAATCTAACTTGTAGGTGCTCAAGCAACAAATGCCACATCATGGATAGTATTCTGGGCGTTCATCGGGGATGCGAGAGCGAGCAGGGCATGTCGTCTCTCTGCCCGAGGCCTCGCTTGCAGGCAAGGTTCGTTCAGTCGATGTCCGTGGTAGATTCTCCTTGTCCGATTTCTTTGCCGTCACATTCTGGTTGTTCTTAGGTTTGATAGTTGGAATAGCTGTTCTCTTTAGTTTTGGTTTGTACCCGAATTCAACTGCTACGTTGTAGAGGTCCTCGAATTATGTCTTTCTGTCAAATTGTGCCGAGCAAATTATACGAGTACTGGCTCGGGCCCTCTTTCCACATCCTCGTGTTGCGTACGAATTTCGTCCAATTTCCAGCGATTTTCTCGTCTTTAGGCCACAAATGAATACTAACACCGTCATCTGTAGTAAAACTGCAACCTGTCCCACTACACAACATCGCGGCATATTTAACAAATGATGCCCCGATACTCCGAAAATCTCCAGAAATCAGCAGCTACTTATGACTGGTATACGGCTTAAAACATAGAGAATACAAGACGGCTGTCCCTCCGTGACGTCACAGCTGGAATTGACTGGAGAGCGATTTTCACCTTTCAAACGGCAATATCTCGCCAACCAGACGGCACAAAATTATAAAAAAAATATCATTATTTTCAGAATCGAAAGGACTATTTTTTTATATTTTTGACCTCAGACCGTTTGGGTTGACCTTTAAGGTCAACAGCAATAAAATCATGCAGTGGTTCTTTAACTATTGTGGGTAGTTTGGAGGTCACCGTGCACTTGACCTCGAAATGAATAGGGCCCCAATTGGTAATTCACAACCTGAAAAAAATTGCAACATCTGGGATGTCCAGTGGCAGGTATCTCCCCCAAAGACCTGGATTAACTTCGATTTTGTAATTTTATGAAATGTCTAATAATTCAATCACAGGAGGTGAAATTTCCGCCATCAAATCTGGGTTGATCAAATTTATTGGGACGTGAAGTTGAACCATGCAAGTGATATTGAAATGATTCTAATAAATTTGATCTAACTCTAGAATCGCTGAAATACAGAAATAATGGATTATATGCAAGATTTTGAAGCATTTTGTCAACTTCCTGTTCTGATCAATTTGACAACCTCCAGATTTTATGGTGGGACTTAGAAACACCGATGTCCGTAATTCCGTAGTTCGGTAATTCCGTAAGATTTTCTTGTCCGGACAATAACTCGTGAACGATTTAACCGATCAACTTCAAACTTGGGGTGTGCCTTGACATTGGCGAGAGGACGGTTGGGATTGTTTTTCAGTGATGTGCATAATCCAATATGGCCGCCGTCAGCCATTTTGGATTATAAGCAGTTGGATCTTAGATTTTCTTGTCCATACAATAACTCGTGAACGATTTAACCGATCAACTTCAAACTTGGGGTGTGCCTTGACATTGGTGAGAGGACGGTTGGGATTGTTTTTCAGCAATGTGTGTAATCTAATATGGCCGCCGTCAGCCATATTGGATTATAAGCAGCTGGATCTTGTCCGGACAATAACTCGAACGATTCAACCGATCTACTTCATATGTGGGGAGTGCCTTGACATTATTGAGAGGAGGATTAGGATTGTTTTTCAAGGATGTGCTTAATCCAATATGGCCACCATCAGCCATACTGGATTTCATGGGATTTTAAGCAGACTGATCTTGTCCGGACAATAACTGGAGTACGATTCAACTGATCTACTTCAAACTTGGGGAGTGCCTTGACATCGGTGAGAGGACGGTTGGGATTGTTTTTCATCAATGTGCATAATCCAATATGGCCGTCGTCGGCCATATTGGATTATAAGCAGTTGGATCTTAGATTTTCTTGTCCGGACAATAACTCATGAAAGATTTAACCGATCAACTTCAAACTTGGGGTGTGCCTTGACATTGGTGAGAGGACGGTTGGGATTGTTTTTCAGCAATGTGCGTAATCTAATATGGCCGCCGTCAGCCATATTGGATTATAAGCAGTTGGATCTTGTTCGGACAATAACTCGAGAACGATTCAACCGATCTACTTCATACCTGGGGAGTGCCTTGACATTGTTAAGAGGAGGATTAGGATTGTTTTTCAAGGACGTGCTTAATCCAATATGGCCACCATCAGCCATACTGGATTTCATTGGATTTTAAACAGTTTGATCTTGTCCGGACAATAACTGGAGTACGATTCAACTCATCTACTTCAAACTTGGGGAGTGCCTTGACATCGGTGAGAGGACGGTTGGGATTGTTTTTCAGCAATGTGCATAATCCAATATGGCCGCCGTCAGCCATATTGGATTATAAGCAGTTGGATCTTAGATTTTCTTGTCCGGACAATAACTCATGAACGATTTAACCGATCAACTTCAAACTTGGGGTGTGCCTTGACATTGGTGAGAGGACGGTTGGGATTGTTTTTCAGCAATGTGCGTAATCTAATATGGCCGCCGTCAGCCATATTGGATTATAAGCAGTTGGATCTTGTCCGGACAATAACTCGAGAACGATTCAACCGATCTACTTCATACCTGGGTAGTGCCTTGACATTGTTGAGAGGAGGATTAGGATTGTTTTTCAAGGACGTGCTTAATCCAATATGGCCACCATCAGCCATACTCGATTTCATTGAATTTTAAGCAGTTTGATCTTGTCCGGACAATAGCTGGAGTACAATTCAACTGATCTACTTCAAACTTGGGGAGTCCCTTGACCTTGGTAAGATCTGCGCGGTTAGGATTGTGTTTCATGAACGAGCATAATCCAATTTGGCTACCATCTATCAGCGATATTGGATTATGTTGCATTTTAAGCAGTTGCATCTTGTCTGAACAACAACTCTAGAATAATTCAACTGATCGGCTTCAAACTTGTAGTTTGGCTTGACATCGATGAGAGGACAGTTGTCATTGCTTTTCAATTACCTGTGTAATACAAGATGGCCACCATCAGTCACCTCAGATTTTCAGCATGTAGATCTTGTCTGGACAATAACTCTAGAACGATTCAACCAATCGACTTCAAACTTGGGGAGTGCATGGACATTGGTGAGAGGATAGTTGGTATTATGTTTTATGGATGTGCATAATCCAATATGGGTGCCATCCGCTGTCTTAGATTATGTTAAGCTCATCAGCGATATCTCCATTTTCAAATCATATTCTTCATCAATGATATGAGATATCATCGACCAAAAAAAATCGACCATAGAGGTCCATGGCCCCTGCAGCAGCAGCGCCAGTTATGGTGGATGTAATCCACCGTAACTGCATGGTGCTGCTAGCAGGGGACATGGACCTGACTGTGTATCTGGATGGAATTTAATCCCAAGTGACAATAGTTCCATTTGAAAAAACATTTGCTCAGTCGTTCTATTGTAATGGTCTGGAAACATACTTCTAAATTGACGGGTGGCGCCACTTTTGGGCATGTGTACACAGAAGAGACCCCAAGTGAAATTTTGTGGCATGATATACACATATCCAATTCAGAAAGAATCATTGTATTGTCCGGAAACAAAATTTCAAGGTTGGCCTCCATGTGGTGCCACCTATGGGTCTGTGGACAAAGTCCCAAATTACATCTTCTGGCAAGACCTCCATATACCAAATTTGGAATACATCTATTAAGACCTTTGAAGTCTGCAGATATGTCAATGTGGTCTCCGGTCGTGCCACCTCTGAGCATTTGTGCTGAAGGGTCATAGGAAGCTCGGACTACCCTTGGATCAAAAGATTTTCCAGTAGTGGGGATGCTAACACAATCGAGCTAGAACTTTCACACATGTACCGGTACATGTATTTTAGGACATTTTATTTTTCGATTTAAACTGCACCATGAGTAGGCAAAAAGATCATACCATCATTTGTGTAAATGTATAGTCTGTAACTTCCAACTACTGTACACCAGCACAACAACTAGGGGAGATTGGGGTCCAGGGACATTTTCCACTTCTTAGCAAAAAGTAGAACTCTATGTTTAAATTATACAAACAATTCTGAAATATCTGCTATACTTTACTCCAGAATTACATCTCAAAAATCAAAAAAAGGTGTCCCAGTTTGCCCACGTTTGGATCACAGGGACACCCACTGGGGTACAGTGGGACAATAATAAAAGTTCATTTTAAATCGAGTATATAATGTTATGTTTCAACAGCGATGGTTAAGTTAAGGAAGTTCGTCGTGTAAAGATCTTCAAATCGGGAACACCATGTGCAATACAGCTTGTCGGGTAGCTTTTCCAGGTTTATCAAGGTTCCCTACATGTAGTCACCTATTGTGTTTTCCTTACATGACGAATAGGCCCTAAGTTGATATTTTAGACCCCTGCGTTACATAAAATAATTCTGAGGTCAAATTTGAAGAAAAAATATTTTGTGTGATTCCCATTCCAACGGAAGCATTTGACTTTGAAATTGTTGGTAAAACTCATCAAATCGAATGGGATTCACTACTATCTAGGAAACAAAGTAACACTTTCATTACATTTTAGAATAAAGTAAATTTCGTCATTTGATTACTATTGTCCCCGTGTGCCCCGACAGAAGTGACTCTCAGTCCGCCCCGGGTGCAAAAACACAAATACATACATCTGAGATAATAAATTGATGCAATTAAATTGTACCTTTGTCCATCCTCTATCAATAGTACCAAAACAGTAATGAAGTACTGTAGAAAACCTAGTATAACAAAATATCATCTGGTCAGTTTAGTTGAACTGTTCAAATACTGGTGTTTTTTTTTGGCACCTATACTTACCACTGATAGGTTTAACTCATAATCAATGTAGGCATTGTATGGGGATGGTAGCTTCTACCGATAATAATGTAATGTGATTCCTGTACTTAACATAGGAGTTAAACGGCTTGCCCCACTGTCCCATGTCTCACTGTACCCCAATCTCCCCTTCTTGTACAAGCAGTAATATCAGGTCACTGTGGATGAAGACTCATACAAGATATCCACGCCATCTATAATTGGTACACGATTTGTTGTATAATTTAGACAAGCTGAGTAGCTAGCAGGTCCTCCGCCAAGTAGCCTGTTTGAGAGCATACAGCATATACGCTTCCAATATCTCCTTAAATATAACTTGGAAAGTTGATGTGTATGTGGAATTGTTGAGACAATTTGAGGAGGTTTGGAAAGCAGTAATGGGTAGTGTAACACTGGAATGTAAGTCTGTAGTTGTATATGGATTTGTGGATGGTGAGGTTTATAAATCGATGAGTGGAATAGATCAAGATATCGCGTTCACAACACGGATGGGTACAATATGGGTGAGTGAAATCCAAGATGGTCTGTCAATGGCAGCCATCTTGGATTACATACTACCTCAATGAAAATCAATACCAATCGCTGTCTAACTGATGTGAAGCACCGTCTCGGGTTTGAAGTTGATTGGTCAAATTGTTGTTGAGATGTCACGTTCACAAGATCCGAGACAGATGGAATCCAATATCGTCAATGGCAGCCATCTTGGATTATGTACCTCAGTGAAAACCAATACCAATGGCCGTCTAACTGATGTGAAAAACCTTCCCAAGTTTGAAATCGATTGGTTGATTTGTTTTTGAGATATCGTGTTAACAAGATGTGGAACGGAGTGAATCCAATATGGTCCATGGCAGCCATCTTGGATTACGTATCTCAGTGAAAATCAAAACCAATGGCCGTTTAACTGATGCGAAGCACATTTTCAAGTTTGAAGTGGATTGGTCAAACTGTTGTCGAGATATCGCGTTCACAAGATGTGGGATGGACAGAATCCAATATGGTCAATGGCAGCCATCTTGGATTATGTACCTCAGTGAAA
This sequence comes from Hanleya hanleyi, assembly GCA_036873755.1. Lineage (NCBI taxonomy): Eukaryota > Metazoa > Mollusca > Polyplacophora > Lepidopleurida > Hanleyidae > Hanleya > Hanleya hanleyi. The sequence goes on from JAVTVY010020785.1 coordinate 56,193, forward strand.
ATCAATACCAATGGCCGTCTGATGTGAAGAACCTTCCCAAGTTTGAAGTCGATTGGTTGAATTGTTCTAGAGATATCGCGTTCACAAGATCTGGGACGGATGGAATCCAATATGATCAATGGCAGCCATCTTGGATTACGTACCTCAGTAAAAATCAATACCAATGGCCGTCTGACTGATGTGAAGAACCTTCCCAAACTTGAAGTTGATTGGTGGAATTGTTCTTGAGATATCGCGTTCACAAGATGTGGGACGAACAGAATCCAATATGGTCGATGGCGGCCATCTTGGATTACGTACTTCAGTGAAAATCAATACCAATGGCCGTCTAACTGATGTGAAGCACCTTCTCAAGTTTGAAGTCGACTGGTCGAATTGTTCTTGAGATATCGCGTTCACAAGATGTGGGACGGACAGAATCCAATATGGTCGATGGCGGCCATCTTGGATTACGTACCTCAGTGAAAATCAATACCAATGGCCGTCTAACTGATGTGAAGCACCTTCTCAAGTTTGAAGTCGATTGGTCGAATTGTTCTCAAGATATCGCGTTCACAAGATGTGGGACGGACGGACGGACGGAAGGACGGACGGAGGGACGGACGGACGGAAGGACGGACGGACGGACGGAAGGACGGACGGAAGGATGGACGGAAGGACGGACGGCTAGCATTTCCAAGTCCTCCCACCACTTCGTGGCGGAGGACAATAAGAGGTTTCTACAGGTGCCGTCATCTGTTCAATTCACGGAACTGAAGGAGGAACCCCAAAACCAGCCATTTAGCGATGTTTGATTACGGTATTAAAGGCTTTTGTAGATTCTGATGGGCAGCTTCTAATTTAAAACAAATTAATAATATTAACCCTTTGAACCCTAGAAGCTGCTTTAGCAGCCTATTTATATAATGTATATACCCCGAGAAGCCGCTTTAGAGGCCTCCGACGTCAGAATCGACTATTCAGCCAATCAGATAAATGTTTTAAGTCGTATCCGCTCCACAGTTTTAGTTTGGTCGCCCAAGTCCAAAAGGGATCCTCTGCCACTCGTAGAGTCGCCAGGGGGTGAGCAACGCTGTTTAGATTACGCATATGACAAAATAGTCATTTGTATCCCTATTTAGCAGGGAGCTCAGGGTCAGGTGTTAATAGACATGGAAACTCTCAGGTTCAAAGTGTTAACATCATTGTGCCCTATATTTTCTTCCTCACTTGTGGCCCTTCAGCTTAGGGCAGCATGGTTTGTACCATGTTTGTCTGGCACAGGAGGTAGATTAAAGTACCAAACAGATTGGGCTCTCTGAGGATCCATTGTGATCCGTGTCTGTGGAGCCTAGTTTTCAAAGTTCGAAATTCAAAATTTTTTGTAGTTTTGGTGGGGTTTATGTTAGGGTTAGGGTCATCGTCGCCGTGTAGGTGCGACATTAAACTTCAAACAACCAATCCTCGTTTGTGGGGAGGTTATATCTGTTTTCCTGATCTTGCCAAAACACGTTTATCATTTTAGCAACTACCAGTTGTCCACTGGACAGTGAATTAGCATCCGGGTACTGCCAGTGGACATTATCCCCTGTGTATGTGCTATAGATGCAAATGTGAATAGGCAATCAGTATGGAGGTCCTACATTGAACCTATGGTCAGCCACTATTTTGACACCCCAACAGGGACAGCCACTTTACCTGTCAGGGACAGCCACTTTACAGCAGCTTTGATAGAGGCTGACTGTACTGGTTCAAAGGGTGGGCGAAGGAATGCGCTGAGAACCACACCAATGTCCCACTTCGGTAATAGTTGACGGGAACGACGGGACTGTAATGCACAGGTATGTATAAGAGCAGAGATATTGGGATCCAGGCTAATGTCAATGCTCGCAGATAACCGTAGAACCTGGGTCAAGGCTGATCGGTACCCTTCAATAGTGCTGCTTTTAAACTTCTTATCTCGGTGCAGGTGAAGAAGAAAGTCCGCAACCATAGGAAGAGAAGCAGTGTCGGGATCGGAGCCTCGATGTCGACACCATGAGATGAAATATCTCCACTTAGACTGGAGCTGTGATGTGGAAGATCGGTTGGATGAAACCATCGTCTCTGCAACATCTGCTGAAAATCCTTGGTCAGTGAGGGTACTCTGGATAATCTGCAGACGTGTAGGTTGAGCCACTGAGGGTTGTGATGGAGTATCCCGCAGGGTTGACTTAACAGGTTGGCCCACACTGGTAGGCGACGTGGAGAGGCGGTGAGTAGAGGGATCAGAGCCGGAAACCACGGTCGACGAGGCCACCACGAAACGAGAAGAATGATGCAGTCGTGTTGAACAATCTTCTGTAGTACTTCCTGCAGTAAGGCAATGGGTGGGTAGGCGTACGCAAGGAAGTTGTCCCAGTTGATCGATAGGGCATCGATGGCATAGGCTCGAGGGTCCAGAACCGGACTGATGAATAGGGAAAGCTGTGCATTGTTCCTCATCGCAAACAGGTCGATCAGAGGGTTTTCCCAGATGCTGGTGATGTGTTGAAGACCTCTGGATGCAGTTGCCATTCGGTCTGTAGCACAGTGTCGGGGCGAGAGAGGCGATCTGCTAATAAATTGAGCCGACCTGGAACATGACGAGCACGCATGTGGCAGTGATGCTGCAGAGCCCAGACGAAGAGGGTCCAAACCAGACGGAATGTAGGGTAGGATCCGGTGGTACCCATCTTGTCGATATGAGCAATGACAGTTGAATTGTCTGTTGGGATGAGACGAGAAGAATTCACCAGTAGACGACTCCAATGCTGGACTGCACAGATGACAGCTTTCATTTCCAAGAGGTTGATATGAAGTTTGGCATCCTATGTCGACATCTGTCGGACATCTCTAGGTCGTCTAGATGGGCTCCCCAACCCGTCTTGGACGTATCGGTGTAGAGATGGTATGGTGGAGCTGGCTGTACAAAGGGTACTCACCCCCCCCCCCCCCGCATGACATTGTAACGGGACTGCCACCAAATGAGATGTGGATGTAGAGTGAGTGAGTGAGTAGGATTTAACGTCGTTTTCAACATTTTTTTAGTCATATCACGACGGTGCCTACATGTGCCAGAACACGAGAGTGTACACAGTTCCTATTATCCTGGACACTGATCAGCCCAGCCAGTACAGCACACGGTCACCCATCCTAGTATTGACCGAGCTCAACGTTGCTTAACTTCGGTGATCTGACGAGAACCGGTGTGCCCAACGTGATACGCCGTACATTGTGGATGTAGAGACGTCAATACCGGACCAGCAGGTGGTATTGCAGAGGCCGAACTTGGAGACGACCGTAGTGAGTGAGGTCTTCAGTGGATGTGAGTCGACCTAAAAGACTCTGCCAAAGCTTGAGGGGCTGTGTAGGTGAAAGCAAAAACTTAGAACCATCGTCTGAAGCTTGGTCCACCGGTCTTCTAGAGTGACGACATTGCGCTGGTAGCAACTCTGACTTCTGAAGGTGAGGGAAGAAGCCAAGATGTCGACTGTGTATACCTCGATATGAATACCCATAGATGCAGGAACGCCATGATTGGTGCTGAGATACGGATGAAAAATCATGATGTGATGTTGACTCCGAAAGGGAGAAACTGCCACTCGAATCGTCGACCGGCGATGGTAAGCGTAGGAAGCGATGAGGATGAATGGGTATGTGAAGATCTGCGTCTAGTAAATCGATGGGGTTTACCAATCCCGAGAGATGTAGAAGGCCCAGATCAATGAAACTGACATCATGACACCAGGTGGTGGCGACAGGTGCCAAAAAATCCCAGCTGTAAACGGCCGCCGACTACCAGATGGTTAAGGAAAAAAGATCCAAACCTGACAACTTGATCCATGCGGAGGGTAAGTGGTTGGGAAAACTTCAATACTTGATCCAATGACAGTCCGGTACAGGAGGTTTGTCTGGAAGTAGTAAACATGAAAACCATACCGGAGACAGAGCACCAAAAAGTTGTAAGCTCGGACATCTCCGACACGAAGGTAGTAGTATGCCATCTATCCGTAACGCATCCATACTCCAGTGTTGACGTCCGTGAACGGAGGTCGATACTTCATGTAGGAACTACTGTCTGGGTCCTGAGTCGTAGGCAGGTGCACAGATCTAGACACGTTGTTATCCCCAGACTTGATTGTCCCGTGGTACTTACATAAAGTATGAACCGTGAAGGTGATAACTTCCAAACAGGAGCACTAATGATGCGGACGACAAACGACGATCAAGTTTTGAAAACATCGTCGAGGCGCAGATGAAACCATAGCACATACATTAGTAGAGTCTATAGTTCCAAACCAAAAGATGTAGTGAAGCCGACCGAGTTGAAGAAACATAGGTCGATGTAAAATCTGAAATGAAGGACGATCTATAGCGGATGAAAAGATGTAATGTGAGGAGCCGACCGGGAGAAGAAACATAGGTCGATGTAAGGTCGAAGCCCAAAGTGTCGCTGCGGAATCTGAAATGAAGGACGATCTATAGCGGATGAGTGAATGAGGAAACATGGTTTTGGGAGGCAGTGGCGTAGTCCAAGAACATGCCTCATAATTCCACAATCTGGACTGACCAATCAAATGATTCATAAAGAGATCACTGGTGTTGCATAATAACCCATGAATTCAATGTTCAATGCTGAATCAATATAAAATTGAGGTCACATACTTACCAGTCCATCACAAAAGTCATCCAGTTAATTATGACAGTAAAAATTATGCAGATAATTTTTAATTTTATTTTTTATTTTTAATCTCTCAATAAAAGAAACTGATTTAATTTGACAATGCTGTAGACCAAAGAGCTGTTTTGGACGAAGCAAGTAAAAGAGGGACGGCTAAGATAGTCAAGGGTGAAGTCGAAGTCCATCGAAGTAAAGTACAAGACTGTGGATGAAGATCAGTAGCAGTCTATAAATGAGTGAAGCCGTAGTCCATAGAGTCGATTGTACTGGACTGTGGCTAGACAGAGGACGTCTCCAGGTCGGATGTCCGCTGAGAAGACGACGGGGCTATTGTTCGGTCTTGATTGGAATGATAGCTCTAAACGTAAACAACTGGACCGTAGCCTGGGTACTGTGTTCCTTTAGGCAGTGCCAAACCAGTGACAGACGATTGCATAACTCCAGACTTGATCTTTGTCTTGAACGTAAACAAGTCTGCTGAAGTCAATATAACCCCGAATAAGACCTGTGCAGGCATGCTAGGAAAGATCTGCGTAACACTCATGTCGTCTTGGATGAGAGTCATTCTGATTGTCTTCCCGGGAAAATAAACCCACATCAGATCTGTTCATAATTTCTCAGTAAAAAGAAATTAATTTAATACTAAGATTAATTTCAAATATAGGTCTAAGAAATCATAACTGATTTAAAGAACCATTCTGATTTCAATATATGAAAGCCTGTACTTCGAGATTGCATGGTTTACTCTCAGAGACAAGCATATATCTAAGTTTCTTAGTAATAAAACGGGAAATATTTCCTGAAAAATTGTGTACCAAAAATACGCACAAGTTCTCATAGACTCGTGATTTTTATAAACGAATAAAATGATAACATTTATTTATCAAGAGAGCAATTAGGCACATTCAACTGTGTGCAAAGTGCGTATAATAGGTGTTGGTATAAATCTGTGACTTACGTGATGTCGCGGGCAACAACAACAACACAACAAAACGAAGTAAATGGCGAAAAGAATTCTTGATAGCCATTATGTTATCGTTAAAAATTAGAAAGTATACTTTCCAACAGAAACTTGAAGACTCGAGACCATGATTCCCAGTCATTGTTAGCGTAAATCTAGGTGTAAACGACAATGAAATCGTCCCAAACCAAGCATTACAACTGATGATTTGGCACCATCTTGACTTCATGAAGACCTTGTCAAGGTCCGCTGTAGGCTGGGAAGAATGGCTCTTTTGTCCAGTCCTGACAACAAAAGGCTGGTCTGTACAGTCGGTCAACTTCTTTTGTCTTCTTCCCTTTGTCGGAGAAGCAGTGAGAGACCGTTGCGTAGCACCCAACCTAGTTGAAGGCTCGTCAAATGAGTTCTTGGCTTGCTTGACTGTACCGCTGGGGGAAATACCAGGGGACAATGGAGACGGCTCAGGCAATTCCTTCTTGATTTGCAAGTCTGATGCGAGCACCATCTCCGCTTGTTGTCTCTATATAATGGTAAACTCGGGTCCCCCAGTGGCCTGCAAAAAAAAAACACGCCTGGCCTGCACGTAATTTACCCAGGCCTGATAATCCCAGGAAATACATTCCAAACATGTAGCTTTACGATAGCACAAATGGGTTTTGCAAGAAAAGCATAGCGAATGCAAGACCAATTTAGACCAAGAACGTCTGCACGATTGGCAGCGTTTAGTATTCCCGGGATCAGATAATATAGACATTGTTTTCACAATGTGTCTGCTAGTATTCTAGACTCAGTTCCCTATATTCAAGGTTGTACTAAATCTAACACTACAGGAGCTCATTCAAAACGCGTGCACTCTCGGTGCCTGCAGAGAAGAAAAAGAAAGTGAAAGTGTATTATGGGCGCAGGCGCAGTGTAACCTACATGTATTGGCTGAGGCTCCAGAGGGTGAGAACTTTTAGTCTGCAGTAGGATCTCCATAGGAGGATAAGGCACAACAATAGCAGGTGTAGATTTGAGCAATAAATAGGAGCAATATGCACAACAAATTTGAAGTCGATTGACAATAGCATTAACATGAGGCCCTCAGCCAGACAGTTTTAGTCCGTTTATATTGGTACATAATGAATGGAAAATGCATATGTAAACGCCTGAAAGATTTGGTTGGATGCAGAAGATGCTTTAGCAGTGGCTTGTAAAAGATTAAGATATGATTAATTCAGTGTGGGATGTTGGAAGCATTGGACTATAATAAATAATTTGTTACATCACGTGTGAAAAATATGGCGGAAGAATAAAAGAGAGATCCTGAAGGATCTTGGCGCCCACCATTGTCCGATAATTTTAAGCTAATGACAAGAGGATCTTTTTGTCCATTGTTATTAAGAACAAACGAATGATTTGTAATTTTGTTTGCAGAATTTAAAATTTGAGCGAAAAAGATCGAAAAAGAGACACTGGAAAACACCAAGATATTATCTTTCTAAGTTTCAGGAGTTTCAAGATTTCTAGAAACTGTACTTATGTCGGTTGTTATAGTACAAGTGAAATGAGCGAAGTTAGTGTGAAAGTGAATGTCCGGAGGATCCTTTGTTTTGTAGTATTTTTTATTCATTTTTTTTGCACTTGTCATCATTGGGTACTGGAAGCGAAGACAAATCTCTTTGACACTTTGGCATGAGCTATAAAACATACCTAAGATTTTATAAGTAGGAACGAATGATAATTCTGTTCTGTTTACTGGGCTAGTTTGAGATATCTCTTTCAAGGTATCATGCTCGAAAATAGTAAGATGGTGCACAGCTTAATACTGAAGGGATCCGGTCCATGCAGTAATGTTGAAACTTTGAAAGCGTCTGAATACTGATCATCTCCCTTGGATCAAAACATGCAGTAGTCTACAGTTGTCGTGTTGTGACGTTGCATCACAGGGGTGACGTCCCTTCGTGTAGCCGACCCGTGAAATGGTGGGGCAGTTCACTTGCAACACCATGGACTAAAGTAAACCGATTTAAAATTTGAAGAAATACATTTTAATTCGGAATCATTTGAACTCCTTGATATAGAAGGTGAAGGTATGGATATTCGCTATACTCAATATATAGAATATGCCCCACCATTTGATCCGCCAACTCTTGTGATGCAACGTCACAACTCGGAATACCGTATTAATTTGAAGCATAACTTGGATTTTCGAATCGAGTCCCGAAAAAGGTATCTTGCACAACTAGACCCCAAGGGGAACCTGTGTACCAAATTTTAGAAAGATCCATGCAGTATTTCCTGGGAAATCGAGATAACAGTGTTTCATGGGGAAATCCAAGATGGCCACCTGGTGGCCATATTGGATTTTCGAAACGGAGCAAAATAGGTATGTTGCACAACTGGACCGCAAGGGGAACCTGTGTACCCTGTACCAAATTTGAGAAAGATCCATGCAGTAATTCCCTGAAAATTCATAACAAAATATCATGGGGAAATTCAAGATGGTCGCCTCGTGGTCATATTGGATTTTCGAATCAGACCAGAAAAGGTATCTTGCACAACTAGATACCAAGGGGAACCTGTGTACAAAATTTTAGATTATCCATGCAGTAGTTCCTGAGAAATCGTGATAAAGTTTCATAGGGAAATCCAAGATGGTCGACTGGTGGCCATATTGGATTTTCGAATCGGACCAGAAAAGGTATCTTGCACAACTAGATCCCAAGAGGAACCGGTGTGCTAAATTTGAGAAAGATCCATGCAGCAGTTCCTGAGAAATCGCGATAAAGTTTCATGGGGAAATCCAAGATGGCTGCCTGGTGGCCATATTGGATTATCGAATTGGACCAGAAACGGTATCTTGCACAACTAGACCCCAAGGGGAACCTGTGTACCAAATTTGAGAAAGATCCATTCAGTTGTTCCTGAGAAATCGCGATAACAAGAATTGTTTACGGACGGACGGACCACGGACGAAAAGCGATTTGAACAGCCCACCATCTGGTGATTCTGAACATTGTGGCTTTGAACCCTAATAATAATCTTTGTGATATGAATACGTTTCATGGACCCCAAATTGTATATCTGTGAGTTTAAAATTGGTGAAAATCTGGTCAGTGGTTGTTCTAAGATGTGTGGTTGGGGTGTGGATTATGGGAAAGAGCCCATGCTTTTGCAACAAGTGGTTTATCTTGGCTGTTTCAGCGCAGTTGACAGCAAAGTCATTGGTTCCTTAGTGGTGTAGAGACCATCAATAAGACTGGCAATAGGAACGGAAGGTAGTCTGTATACAGCAACTGATGTACTATCCTGAAGTCTGGCCAATGAGACAAGGAGTCCCTAGGTGAAATGGTTTACCTTCTATCAAGTTCAGAGAGTCATATGGACATTTTGCATGAGGTTGCCATGGAAACCACAAAGATAGTGCCACGGCACTGTAGCTCATCTGGCTGTAACTGGCGAAAGTAGCTGCACAAATTTTTTACTAAAGAACTGCAATAGATGAGTTTCTAACTTGTTGTCCACCTTCAACACTAAATGATCCATGCAGTATTTTCCTGAGATTTCATGATAAAGTTTCATGGGAAATTCAAGATGCGGCCATATTGGATTTTCGAACTGGACCACATACCCAATTTGACAAAGATCCATGCAGTAATTTCCTGAGAATTCACGATGACCAAATTTCATGGGGAAATTCAAGATGGCTGCCTGGTGGCCATATTGGATTTTCGAATCCGACCAGAAAAGGCATCTTGCACAACTAGACCACAAGGGGAACCTGTGTATCAAATTTGAGAAAGATCAATGAAGCAGTTCCTGAGAAATCGCGATAAAGTTTCATGGGAAAATCCAAGATGGCCATATTGGACTTTTGAATCAAATCACAAAAGGTATCTTGCACAACTAGACTCCAGGGGAACCTGTGTACCAAATTTGAGGAAGATCCAGGCAGTACTTCCTGAGAAATCACGATAACAAAGTTTCATAGGGAAATCCAAGATGGCCGCCTGATGGCCATATTGGATTTTCGAATCAGAGAAGTTATCTTGCACAACTAGACCCCAAGGGGAACCTGTGTACCAAATTTGAAAAAGATCCATTCAGTGGTTCCTGAGAAATCGCGCTAAAGTTTCATGGAGAAACCCAAGATGGCCACCTAGTGCCCATATTGGATTTTCGAATCGGACCGAAAAAGGTATCTTGTACAACTAGTCCCCAAGGGCAACCTGTGTATCAAATTTGAGAAAGATCCATGCAGTGGTTCCTGAGAAATCATGATAACTTTTCATGGGGAAATCCAAGATGGCCACCTGGTGGCCATATTGAATATTCAAATTGGACTAAAGTACACATGTTGTACAACTAGACCCAAAGGGGAACCGGTGTACCAAATTTGAGAAAGATCCATGAAGTAGTTACCGAAAAATAATGATGACAAGATTTCACTGGCAAATTAAAGATGGCCGCCATGGCAGCCATATTTAAAATCGTATCGACACCGCATGAACAAATTCTGGTGTACTCATTGGGGGGAACATGCATGCCAAGTTTCAGCTTAATCGGCCAAGTGGTTTCAGAGAAGAAGATGTTTACGGACGACGGACGATCAGGCCATGGTATTAGCCCATCGGGCCTTCGGCCCGGATAAGCTAAAAATCATCACAAAGTGCCCAATAGGCTTGTGGTTGACCACCCAACAATCATGTGCACCAAATTTGAAGTCAATGGTTTGGCTGCTAGACCGGTCACAAGAATTGTTGACTATCGACGACTCACTGGTCGAACGACCGGACGTACATGCCGACGACAGAACCCCGCAGTCTAATAGGCCGAGGGGTAAAAAGTTATCCAGCAGATAGTCATGATAGTGCTCCTCTGATCTTGATGAAGGCAAAACTGTGAAGACAGTCACCAAAATGTCATCAGGTTTCGCAGTGACCACCATGTATCTCTGTATGAGCAGTTTCATCTTCATAGGTTTGATAGTTCCAGATCTGTTTCTGACCAGAGCAAATGTCAACGCCAGAAGCCCAGTTTCTTTGATAGGCATTTAGAAGTCGGCGTATATAACACAAGGCTATTCTATGGATAACAACTTATTTATTGCTGTGGAGCTGACATTTCGTTGGGAGATACTTCAAAATTTTTCAAAGCTGATGAACTACAGGGTAAGTTGGCTGGATTCCCGAACTGCCACATCTCCAAGGTGAGAATCCCAATTGTCTGAACAGAGATACATGGCGACGACAAAACCCTGCAGTCTTTACCGAGGGGTATTACAAATTTTCATGGAGAAGAAGAGAAAACGAAAACATGTTCAACTAAGGTAAAAATTTATTTTGTTAGTGATTTAATAATGAATATAGACTGTCTCTCAATACGCTTACCGTACACTTAAGTACTCACCGATAAGAGTCGCCGGTATAAAAAGCCATTTATAATACATAGTACAAATGAGAATTTCAAATGGCTGTCCACCGAACTGTCTCCCACGATATCTCAATCTCAGAATTTGTCGTTCTTTCTTTCATCGGTCCACAACATGTAGTGCATATGACAAGACGTTTATCCCTGAAACGTGGCTTACACTGAGCAAAAAACGACTCCGTTAAATCGATGGACAGAGGAGTGTGTTTGAGGAGATACACTCCATATTGCCACGAGTCTCAGACCCATGTGCCACATAATGTCACGCTAATTTTTTGACTACCAGTTTCGACTGGTTACACCGATAATAGTATCACCACAGTAAATGAAGGGAAAATAAGAAAACAGGAACAAATAATAGGACAATAATTTTACAACTTTACACGTAGTAATTTCATCACATTTACTAAGCCCTTCTCACACAATTCTCAACTTCTTTTATACTTTATAAATAATGCAAAAAAGTTTCTCAGATATGGTGCCTTCCAATATATATATATATATATTTAGATATATATATATAATTACAATGCTTTGATTTCAATTCATCTATTACTGCCCTTTCTTTGGAATAAATACTGTAGTGTTCAATGTTCGTATATCCCAACGGTCGACCACGACAAGCATCGCGAAATGCATAGCACAGCGGCGCAACACACAACTTGAGACATGCAAGATTCCTGCGTAACCATATCATGTTTACGAGACACAGGCCCCAGTCATAGTCAGAAAATCGCCTGTATCAAAAAAGGCATATGTCATAATCCTTGAACATACATATATATACACACCAAAGTCTGTCTTAAATAGGTTGTTGCCTTTGGATTCGCTTGCACTTAACATTTAGGAAGTCTGCCATGTAACAGCCAATATATATATATATTCATATATATCTCATCCTATATACATGTATCACGTTTGGGTGTCAGCAGCCACAAATAAGTTTCGAAGGGGCGGGAGTAAAGGGGGAGGTGCATTTAAAACATCTGGGGAGAGAGGGATAATATTGCATGCCTGCTATGAGATCACATTTCGATGCGAGCTGGAGGCTTGCTTAAGTTGCAGTTCTGCTTTTGGAGGTTCATCCGACGCCACAAATAACGTTGTGGTCGGCTGCTGACTGGACATGCTATGGCTAACTTGTGGCGCCACTGTGAATGGAATCGAGAATGACACTGAGCCGAGAGGGAGCTTGGCCGTCGTGAGATTTTTGGCCATGTTAACTCCAGTCTGTTTGATGGGTATAGAGCCCTGCAGGGTGGGACCAGCATGGGCATTCGTGACGCACAAATTATGGAAGCTGTTGGGAAGTTGCAAAGTGCTCTGCTGATTCCCGCCGACTGTCAATGTCCCCGGTAAGGCTAACCCTGTCTGGCTCAGAGTGCGATGAGAGCTGTGGGACCTTGAACTGTGTGAACTGTGCTTGTGACTTCCTGAACTTTGGTGATGATGAGGCTTACCTACAATGGATAGAAACTAATCGTCTTAGATATATGGCCAGTAGTGTACATGTATGCATCATGACTGTACATAATAGCCCAATGGAACCATACACACGTGTCCATTGGTAAAATGCAAGGAAATGAACAATCATATCTTTGTGAAAATTTCCAAAATTTAAAGTTAGGTAAATCATATAACATATCAATTTTCACTAACAAATTTATACAAGGCTACTAAACACTGGTACTAAAAAAATTAGTTTTGATTCCAGGTTTTCATAATCAGGGGAAGTAACTCCTCTGGCTTTTGTATACTAACTAGTGGGTAATCTCCCTTGACTGGATTTAGAAACTTTTCCACTGTTGGTGAGAGTGAAAAAAATACTTCATTTTGGTGTCTTATAAAAGCTTTCAACTAATCCTATGTTAAATTTCGGTAAATGTATGTGTTTTCTGGTACCGGGACCAATACCTAACTAAGAAGTCTTCCGACTTACCTGGTATGATGGTTAAATGACTGGTGTGACTGGGTGAGCTCTCCAAGTTGACAAAGTTGAGACTAGGACTAGGTGTACTGTTACGGCTAGCAGGGGGACTGGCGGCCATATTGGCTGTCATGTGATTGATGGCAGTGAAGGCCTTAAAGCTGACTGCTGATGGAGAGGAGATCACACCATTTGGTACAGGAGAAGCGGCAGACACTTGTGGACTGACTGACCCCTGCAAAATATATAAAAGTCAAATAATATTACACAACTACAGGCAATATGTCCAATAAGAAACCTCAGTACTTGTACATCTGCAGATCAGATAGTGAATGCTAAGATTCCCAGGGCTGGAGATCTCCCTTATTTGGTTACACCCTCTATTCGGTGCAGCTCATGTTTTTTACAGTCCAAGCCCAAATTAGAACAAATCCTGAAAGTTCCCAAATTCAGGCAAATAGGCCTGAAACCTGATGATGTTTTATCCCACTTCTATCCCATGATGCAATGTACATCCATGACGAGTAAATAGCAGGTGGGTGTCATAATACGATTCAATTACCCTGCCACTTCCCTCAAATAACACGACATCAATTTGATTGACAATGCGAGGTTCTTGGACTGGTACACCTGCACAATAAAGGTTTAATTTGGCGTGTCGGGTTGCATAGAGGACTTCACACCTTGCAGCACTTGCGCGTTAGTTTCCCGTTACATAAGCAGTGTTAGATATCACTATTTGATCACAGTTCACAAATCATGAATGAAAGGGAGATCAAAGGTCATCAGGGTTTTGGTCTAGTAGACAGGATTTGACTAAAATGTGGAGCTTTGTTCAGAGAAATTTGATTTTCAATGGGAAAAATAATCATGTTAGCTCTCTAATTTGTGTGCATCTGTAATTTGGGCACAAGTTAAACATAGGTTGAGTGAGTGAGTGAATACGATTTAATGTCGCTTTCAACTATATTTCAGTCATATCACGACGTTGGGTTCTATTCCTTTTCACACCCAGGAACCACATGGGTGGGGTCCTACATGTATTCCTTTTCACACTCGGGAACCCCACTGGTGCCTCAGTTAGTCGCCTCTTACGACAAGCTGTCCGAGGAGCTGAGGCCTATTCTTACCATGACCTGCGGTGTACACACCCAGGTCAATCCCCGGAAGCTCCACGTGTCTAGTGTGTAAAAAACTAAAGCCTTGCTCCCTGCCACAAATATTACTGTATGTGTTAGCTTTGGTATTATGGCCACTCTTGATTATGGCAGTTTCATTTACGTGAACGCATAACGTTTGTGGAATTGAACAAAATTTTACTGGTTTGAAGAGTTCATAACTACTGATAATTTTTGAAAAATTCAGCCTTGTAGGATAATTGAAAAAAAAAAAATAGCACAATTTTTCATTTCAAATTCTGTCTGGGAATTTCAGATTCAAGAATCAAAAGACAAATGCCTAAAACATGTTTTATTTATCACACCAATTCTCTTCTAGAATTCCATCATCCATCATTGTTGGTTTGAGTCATTATTCCGAAACAAGAGGCTCCATTCCAAATTCCATTCTCTACCTGTGCAATATGAGTGCATGTATTTATCATTACTCAAAGACAATTAATGCAGAAAATTCCTAAGGTCAATAGTTGTACTCAAAGATTTGCTGCACAAGTCCTTCACACATTTATTATTAAATTTCAAGTATTGTCTGAGTTGTGTCCTTAGCTTCCCAATTTCAAACTCCTTGAACATGTTGAAACCATCTTCACATACCGAAGTCAAACACTACACATGTTGCCTTGGCTGAACATAACACATTTTCTGATCAGAATACGCTTCGGCGATGTCATAGCTCTATAAATAGTCCATGGTCCAGAGTTTCTTGACATTGGTGAGAGGGCTGTTGGGATTGCTTTTCATTTGCCTGCATAATCTAAGATGGCCGCCATTAGCCATCTTGGATTTCAGCAATTGTATCTTTGCACATTTCTTGTCCGACCAATAACTCGAGAACTATGTGAAGATCCAACTGCTTACAATCCAAGATGGTTGATGACGGCCATCTTGGATTACACAGATTACTGAAAAGGAATCCCAACTGTCTTCTCACTGATGTCAAGACAATCTCCAAGTTTGAAGTCGATCGGTTGAATAGTTCTCGAGTTATTGGTCGGACAAGGTGCAAAGATATAACTGCTGAAATCCAAGATGGCTAATGGCGGCCATCTTGGATTATGCAGGCAAATGAAAAACAGTCCTCTCACCAATGTCAAGGAACTGTGCAAGTTTGAAGTCGATCAGTTCAACGGTTCTCGAGTTATTGATCGAACAAGAAATGTGTAACAGAATTACGGAAAAACGGAATTACAGACGCCCGGTGTTTCTAATTCCCCCCCCCCCCCCAACTAATGTGGTGGGGGACAAACATAGATTACCACAAGACCACAAACAGGATCAGGCCACTATCATGACCTGATGCTGTGCATCTGCAAGGATAAGAATGAGCAAAAAACTTTTTTTTGATAAACTAATAACTTTTAAGGGGCCTAAATGGCAATGATAAAGTTGTGCAAATTGCATCTACTCACGGATCTGAAGAATGGACTAGGAGTTGTTGATGGACTTGCTTGTGGTGGTGACACGGATGAGTTGGCCAATGAGACGACAGAACTTGACGGAAGTGAAGATAAGGCGGCAGAGGCTAGCATAGAATTGTCCAAAAAAAATGTATTCTGCGGCAATGTGGTCATAAAATTGTTCGGCAAAGCACAATAACTTTCTATATTACTCAGCTGCCGACTGCTGTTGTGCTTATGACTGCCACCACCGCCACTGCGGCTCCGCTTCGAACTGCCCCCTTTCTCCTCGATATGCGTGGAGAACTGTGCAGTGGAGAAGTCCATCATGCCCGTGCCGGCGGTGACGTTGACTAGCTGACCATTCACCATACTCGGGTCCATACCGGTCACCACGATTCCGATGTCTTTTAAAATATTATTTTTGTGTAATTGTCCCGGTTTGCAGCCAGAGGACAAATTTGCATTGAAGTGGCTCAGAGTCTGCGTGCTCAGGTTCACACTGGGAATAGCTATTATGGGGTTACTCGAGGAAACTGCCGCTAACGACAGGTTCCCAATCACTGCACTCGGCAGAGTCACATTCGACATATGGGCCGACGACGCCGACCCTGGCAAAACCATGCTTCCACTACTCCGTTTACGCTTCAACATTCCCGAGCCCCCTGTAGGTGAGGTGCTGCAGGAGACAACAGACTGATTGGGCAGCCGCTGTTGTCCAGAGTTGTCCACCTTGCCTTTTGAAGTCCTAACATTGGCGGGTTTGGATTTTTGTTTGCTGACAGATTTGTGGAGAGAATTTAGCACAGGGGGTGGACTGGATAAGCTTGCCATGCTCGTATCCACAAGGTTGAACTCATAGGGATCCATGGAATTGGTTAACAGCAGAGGCTCCTTAGGTAAGTTTGATTCCACACACAATTTT